>JAHRIG010000463.1:12982683-13025808 GCA_020311275.1 Eira barbara | reverse complement strand
CCATGGCAGGCTCTGGGCTTTCTGGGGTCTCCATGGTAGGCTCAGAACGTTCCGGGGTCTCGAGGGCAGGCTCAGAATGTTCATATTCTGGGGCCTCTGAGGTGGGCTCAAGGAGTTCCAGGGCCTCATTGGCAGGCTTGGTGCATTTCGCGGCCTCCATAGCATGTTCTGGGCATTCTGGGGCTTCCATGGAAGGCTTGGAATGTTCCGGGGCTTCTGGGCCAGACTCCAGGCATTCTGTAGCCTCTGTGACAGATGGTGGACATTCCGGGGCCTCCGTGGCAGGCTCTGTGCGTTCTGTGGTCTCCACGACAGGCTTGGGGCAATTTGTGGCCTCTGTGTCAGAACCAGGGCATTCCGTGGCATCTGTGGCAGGCCTGGGGTGTTGCAGGGCCTCAAGGGGGTCTGTGGCCTCTGTGGCAGGCTTGGGGGAGTCTGGGGCCTCCGTGGCAGGCTTGGAGGTGCCCCATGAGGTCCAGGGCACCCCGGCGTCTGCAGCTGGCTCCAGTCCATCCAGCTGGGCCTGGTCCTGGGCTGGAGGCTCCAGGCCTCCTGTGCAGCTTGTGTCCCTCTCCTCGGGTGCTGGCCTCAGTTCCGAGGTCACTCGTCCTTCCTGCTGGGCTGCAGTGACCACAAGGTCAATCCCTGGCGTGCAGCCTGCATCTACCCACGGGGTCTCAGGCCTGGCCTCGGCAGGGGTCCCTTGGCCTGAGGGGAGGGCCGCGTCCTGCAGGGACACGGGTGTGGCCTCACAGTCGGGTCCCTGGTGTAAGGTCCTGTCCGCGTCCCCCGGCTGGGGCACAGGGCCGATTGTGGCGGTGGGCGCCTGGGCTGAAGGGAGGCGGGTGTCCAGCAGAGACAGAGGTGCAGCCTCACGGTCAGGGTCTTGGCCTGCTGCTTCTTCCAAGTTCCGCAGGGCGTCTGGGCCTGGAGCGTGGGTTCCCTCTCCCGGGGAGGTCCAAGACTCTGGGCCTAAGGCTGCGCCGTCATCCTCCCATCGGGGCTGAGCCGTGCCCGCGGCAGCAGGCACCAGACCCGAGATGGAGCCCGCGTCCTCCCCCCAGGCCCAGGGGTTCTCCCCAGTAAGGCCCGGGGCTTCCTGCGGGGTGTGAGGCACTGCGGGAGGAGCGGAGGCCTGGCCCGTCTCGGGGACCCGGGCGCCCAGCTGCCGGCGCTCGGTGGCTCGGCTGGCCCCCCCCGAGGAGACGGTGGGAGCGGGCTCGCCGGGGGTGTCCTGGAGCAGGGCGGCGGGCTGCGCGTGGGGCTCCTCGCTGTACAGCCTCTCGTCATCTGCCCCCGCATAGGAGGCCGAGTCGGGGTCGGACGAGGCCGCCGAGGTGTCGTCCCGGAAGGCGAAGGCCTCGTCCATGCCCTCGGTGATGGAGAGGTCGGACAGGGACTGCAGGGAGGAGGCAAACGTGCTGTCGTCCTCGCCCTCCCCGGCTGGGTCCCCTCCCGGGACAGGGACCTCCTCCTCCTCCTCAGGGGCTCTCGGTGTCACCTCCACAGCCTCCACCTGCACGATGAGGCTGCCTCGGAAGGGCAGGAGGGCGGCGGGGATCATGGGGTCGTTGGCCAGGAAGTCCAGCTCGAAGAAGTGGCCCTCTTGGCCCCAGGAAGAGCTGCTGTCGGCCGAGATGCTGGACTCCGGGGACGGGGGGCCCGGGGGCCCCGCGGGAGGCAGCTCCTGTTCATCGGCCACGGAGCCCGGTGGGGAGAAGCCCCAGCCTGAGGGGACGTCCAGCCCTTCGGCTGGGGCCAGCAGGCTCAGGGAGCAGGATGGGGACGAGGCCCAGCTGTCCCCATCTGCTGTGATGTAGGAGCCCGATGGCGAGGCGGGCGGCGAGTCCCCTGGCTCAGCCGGGGCGTCCCGGGCCTCCCTGCGGGGCCCAGGGCCAAGGAGCAGGGCAGACGTGCTCTCGGTGGGAGTGGAGGGTGGTGTGAAGTAGGAGTCAGGGTCTGGGGCAGGGCAAGGCACAGGAGGGTCACCCTGAGAACACAACTCGGGGGGTGGGTCCAGGCTGGGGTGCCCACCCTCCCAGTCCCTGAGCTCTGGAAGGGCTGCCCTGGATGGCAGGGGCACCCAGCGGGTCTCCTCGCCCATCACGATCCGGGGCTCCAGGGTGGTTGGGGGACAGCCGCCGGCAGGCTGGGCCTCGGGGGAACCCAGGCTGGGGCTGCCTTCTGTGGGGACTGCCCAGGCCGAGGGGGTGCCACCCGGGCCTGCATCCCAGCTGGCTCCCTCGGGCGGGGGCCGGGCGCCTGGCTTGCTGGGCAGAAACTCCAGGGCCAGGGCGCTGGGTCCAGGGGTCAGGGCACAGTGCTCCAGCCGGTCCCCTCTTGGGGTGGTGGCCACGGCCACATCACAGGACGACTCTGTGGAAAGAGAGGGGTGTGAGGAAGGGAGGCATCCTCCAGGAGTGTCTGGGGGAGAATTTCTGAGAGGTGCGACGCCGGGGGAACAGCCTGGGGCCGGGGGGCGGGGGGCGGGGGTGGGGGACATGGATCCCGAGGCCAGGACCAGCACCCGTCTGCGGACACTGGCCTGCTGGGACCTGGCGGGTGACCTCGCCTGACCTCCTGCATCGGCAACCCCCAGGGGCAGGACACCTGCATCCCACTGGGCCTGTGATGATCTGCGTCTCCCTCCTCCTGTGCGTGGGGGTCTCGCCTCTTGGCTTTGTCTCTCTCCCTGCTGCCCACACCTGAGGCCAGCCTTCGGGGGTGCCACCTGGCCCTGCCCTCACTCCTGCTCCCAGACTTGTCTCACGGAAGAGAGAAGCGGGGCCACCGTGTGTGCGTCCTCAGGCTGTGTGTCCCACGGAGGCCGAGCTGGAGCATGGGGGTGGGGGTGGGGACCCGTGGGAGAGGGCAGTTGTGGGGGACAGGCTCCAGGACGATAGGGCCAGCCGGGCCATTCTGTGGTGGCAGCCGCCCCGCGTGGCTGGAAGGGCTCCCCCTGCCAGGAATATGCAAGCCGGTCCCAGGGCAGCGTCACAAGGGCTGCCTGGGCCCCAACACCCGTTCCGGGGGGCTCCTGCTCCCTACCCATGATCACCCCACAAGTATGTTAGTGCCTCAGCTGTCTACAAAAGTCAAGAATCTGCCAGGATTAGGGGTGAAGCTTGTACGAAGGGATAGCGCCCTCCGCTGCCCACTGGCCTGCAGCAATGGGGGACGGTCCCTCGGGGTGCGGGGGCCGCACTACTGCGATCCTGAGGTGGCCAGGGGATCCTGAGAAGGGGGTCTTTCAGGTCCTCTGCCGTGTGACAGACACCAAATGCCTGGAGGTGGGTGTGGTGGGCGGGGACGGGAGGAGACCGGGCTCAGAGCGGGTGGTCCCCTTGCCCTCCTGTCCAGGGGCAGGGAGAGGGCAGAGCTGGGCCATGGGGGATGAGGAAGGGAAGTCAAAAGTCAAAGGTTTTTATAAGCATTCAAGGTCATCAAGCAGCCTGAGACCCTGGGTCTGAGGAGTCCTAGTCGCCCACCTGCTTTACTGGACCCCGGAAGGAAGCCAGGCCCCTGGACCCAGCTCTGGTGACACTCCCAGGTGACTGACTGATCCACAGCAAGGTGCCCTTGGCCCTCTAGGGGTCACTCATGGCTGACCTGCTGGGCCACCCTTCTTGGTCCTTCCATACCCAGGTAGACACCCTCAGCCTCCGCCCGCACTTGCTGACCTCACCTCTCCAGTGATGCTTGCCTGCACCCTGGGGCACTGCCCCCAGACCTGCTCCCCCAGGGGATCAGACTCCCCGCCCTTACAGCCTGCCTCCCCGGCTCCCCCCCGCTCCAGCTCCAGTCCTGCTCCAGCTGCCCAGGCCACCAGCCCTGAGGCAGCTTCAGGCCTCTTAAGGGGCGGGTGCCCCTGACGATGGGGTGCAGTGGAGAACCCCCACCTCTGTGCAGGGCCTGACGCTGCTCGCAGACAATGGGGCAACGGCGGCGGCCCAGAGGGCGGGACGCCGGCTGAGAGCCACGGAGCCCTGGGATGCTCACAGGCCCTCAGTCGCTCCTGGCTCCTGGAGGACATCCCGTTTCCGCCCTTCCCCGCAGTCCTGAGCTGGGACGTGCGGGGCGGGAGGGGGGGCGGCGGCCAGCATTCAGGTGCTCGAAAGGGCAGGGGGCCAGAAGGACCGGAGAGGGAACGGGGTCGGGGGGGAGGGGTGATTGGAGAAGGGAGAAGGACAGAGCGGACAGGCAGGAGAGGGATTAGACAGGGGACAGGCCGGGACAGGGCGGCGGAGACAGACGCAGGGGGCACAGCCCGAGGCCTCACCTGTGCGGGGCCCGGGCCTGCCCGCCTCCGGCAGCAGCAGCTCGGCGCGGGCAGCCTCCCCGGGCATGGCCTGACCGTGCGCCCTTCCCTCGGTGCCCGGTCTGTCCGTGCGTCCGTCCGGCGGAGCCTGCGCGGCCACCGCCCCTCGGCCAGGGGGTAGGGGGTGGGTGGGTCATCGGATGACGTCAGCGCCGCCCCGCCTGCCCGGCGCCCCGAGTGAACGTGCGCGTGCGCCCCAAGCACTGCGGAGCGGCTGAGGCGGGGGGCGGCCTTCCTCCTTCCCCCGACCTGGGCTTCGCCCTCCTTCCGCACTGCCCGGCCCCGCCTTTCCTGCAGCATTCCCCTCTGGGCGCCAGGGGATTCGGGGCCGGTCGGAAGCTGGACGGACCCCAGGGAACATCAACCCTAAGCCGGGCCTGGAAGAGACGGGGGTGGGGAGGGTCGTCGGCGCGCACGGTGCAGGGGCCTCAGCGCCCCGGGGGAGGTGGCAGCGCGGTCCCGGTGCCCGGCCTGCTGCGCCCCCCTTGCCTCCATCCAGGAGGTGAGTCGGAGCCGCAGCTCCACGCCGATTGGCTGGCTGTCGCACGCTGGTCTCCGTGGCAACCGCCTCCCGGCTCCATGGAAACCGGAGACCGAGCCGTGCGGGAAGGCGAGGGTGGGGGGCGCCCCGCAGCTCCGCTCCCGGACACCAGGCGGAGGAAGAGGAGAGCCACGCCCCCCCCCCACCGCCTCCGCGGCCTCCCCTGCCGCACCCCAGAGCCGCAAGTCCTCTCGAGCCTCCGCAACCGTGCCCTCGCTTCCTCCCGGGCCCTCCCGCGCTCGCACCCGCCCAGTGCCAGGCTCCGGCTCCAGGAGACAGATGACCATTGTCGCCACCCAGAGCTGGGCGGGGGCAGGGAATCAGAGAGGTCATTGTCATGGGGGTGGGGCGGGGCGTCTCCCCAACCCTGTCTCTGCGTGCGCCGCCCGGGACGCACCGTGGAGCCGACCCCCTTGCCTGCGCTAGGCAGCAGCCCCGCCTCGCCCAGCCTGAGCCGGCATCCTGCACCCCTCTCAGGCTCTGGAAACGTTGGAGACCCGTTCATCGATCCCCGACCGGGACCCTCCTCTTTCTCTCCTTCCCCACACCTTCATCTGCACCTCCCAGACTCCTCTAAGTTGCTCCCCGCCCCGCCCTTCGCCGGTGCTGCAGCAGAGTCCTTCGTAGCCCCCACTGCTCTGCCGAGCCTTACGATCTGGCCTGCACACACTTGGCGGAAACCAAAAGCCCTTCAGCATGCCCTGAGGGCCTTCTACCTTTGTCTGCTTTGTAGCCTAGCTTTGTCTCTTCGCCCGACTGCCAATAAACGCAGGAAATCACAGACAACCAGAACAACTCTGGCACATGAAAAGGGTGAGGTGACATGGTGAGGGCCCCCAGGGCTGGAGGGACAACAGAGCAGCCCCACATAAGGGGGTCCAGGATCACGTTTCCTGACCTCTGCGCCCCCCCCCCGCCCCCAGCCTGCTACCAGGAAGAGGACCAGGCGGGTGTCTTCGCCCCCACGTGGGGCTGGAGTCCCACTGACGACTCTAGGGGAGTCTGCCGGAACTGGCAGGAGCATCAGGGAGAGGCCCATTCCTTCCCCACCCGGCTCACTGGCCCTCCTGCCCCACCGAGATGCCCCAACCTGAGCACTGGTTAGGGGGTGCCCACAACAGGCTTTCAGCCCAGGAAGTACTCCTCGAGGGCCAGATCCCCAGCCCCCGTCCAGAGGCTCAGGATGGCCCAGCAGGGACCACTGCACGTTCCACTGCCACCGAAACCACAGGCCACTAGAGCAGCCCAGGACCCACCTGGCGAGCCTGAACAGGACGGCCACCTGCTAAAATACAAAATGTGAACCGAAATCGTCTGACTGTTCAGGGGACAATAAAAAAATCCCCCGTCCTACCAGGAAAGTCAAGGAAGAACCCCAGACCCAGGAAAGGCACAAGCAGAATAAGAAAGAGGGACCGGCTGATGCCCAAACGGAGGCGAACATGCTGGGATTATCAGACGAGGACTTTAAGTCAGTCGTGCTCGGAAAGCTTCCATAAGGAATAACAGTTTATCTTGGAGCAAATGGGAAATGCCAGCAAAGAAGGAGACATCATAACACTGAAGAAAACCAAAATCACAGCACGATACAGGACTCATCGAAATGAAACACTTGCTGGGTGGCTTATCCGTGGCCCGAAATGACAGGGGACGTCCCCGTGAGGCCGAGGACGGGTCCACAGAAAGGACTCAACCTGTTTACAACAACGACAACAATGAAAACGCTGGGGAAAGTCGGACAGAGGCTCAGGCACCTGGGGGGTAACAACACAAGACCCGCTGATCACATAACCGGAGTCCCAAAGAGCAGCAGGGGCGAGCGGTCGGGAATAGGACTCAAGTGAAGCTGAAGCTCCCCAACGCGGCCAAAGACAGAGCCTTAGAGATCCGAGGAGCTGAGCGAATCCCAGATACGGTGCATCCAAGGAAACCCACGTCCGGACACTTGAGCTGTAACCTCTGAGCACTGAGGACGAGATCATGGAAGCAGCCAGACGAGCACGAGCCCTACAGGGAACGCCGAGGGCAAGCGCAGTGCTCCTCTGGTCCAGAGCCTGCGGCTGGGAGGAAGCGGCACCCTGTGTTCCAGGTGTTGACAGTGAGCATCATTCAAGAAGGTCTGAGACGCCTGCTTCGGCCGTGTGCCTGCGCACGCGCACAGGAGCGACGGAGAAACGCATCCTGAGTGAGGGGACTCTGAGGGCTCTGGCCCCGCCCGGTGCCCCACAAGTCTGGGTAGAGCACGTCCCTCCACCAGGATGGACATGATAAGGGCGGCCTCTTGGGGCATCGGGAGGGAAGAAGGAGCACGGGAAGGGCAGAGAGCGAGCTCTCCTCCGTGCCCGGCAGCGCGTGTGATGATGAAACAAATGTTAACACCAGCGGACACTCAAGAGGGTTTTTGTTTTTAAAGATTTTATTTATTGGGGCGCCTGGGTGGCTCGGTGGGTTAAGCCGCTGCCTTCGGCTCAGGTCATGATCCCAGGGTCCTGGGATCGAGCCCCGAGTCACCCCGCTCAGTGGGGAGCCTGCTTCCCCCTCCCCCCACTGCTTGTGCTCTCGCCCTCTCTCTCAAATAAATAAATACGATGTTTAAAAAAAATGTTCCAAGAGTCCACAGGAAAGCGGGATGAGAGAAACGAAAGAACAAGGAACAGAGCGAACAGGAAGACAACAAAACGGCCGGCTTTGGGCCTTAACACACACAAACGTGGAGGCTAATTGTACAAATTACATGTGTGCGCGCAGAGTGGGAGGCAAAGACAGGCAGAGTGGACACAAAACGCCGACGGAAGCATGTGCTGTTTCTGGCAAAGTCACTTAGAGTCACCGGGGTCGGTGGGCTGGCGGCAGCGGACATGCGGTGTGGACAGCAGCCCAACGGCAAGCGGCAGCCGAACGAGGGCGCTGCATGGGGCCGCATCTGAGAAGGCAGACCTCTGGGCGGAGGTGTGGCGGCCGGGGACTGACAGCCTGCGGGGATGCGCTAGAGGCGGGGATCAGTCCCCCAGGAGGACGTGACCGTCCCAGATGCGGTCACGGCAGCTGTTAGAGCCGCAAAGTCGGCGGGGCGGAGGCTGGTGCAGCTGTGGGGAGGCTGCCGCCACAGGTGTGGCTCCGGACCCCCCTCTGGCCTCCAGACGACCCACCGTGCCGCTGGGAGGGAGCCAGCCCCGTGCAGGACAGCCACTACGCACCCGCCAGGGCCCCCACAGGCCGCCCGGCCAGCGACGCAGAGCGATCCTGTGTTCTAAGTAGGGAATCTCCCCCGAGGGAGCTCACAGCTTGGGCAGAAAACACACACCGGCACGTCCAGAATAGCCGAGATCACGGCGGACTCCAACACGATCGGTCACGGCAAGACGACAGGAAACCCTGCAAACGCTGGGAAGAAAGCCACACTCCGGCCGGCGAGTGATCGGGGGCGAAGGGGGAGAACCTCGGGGGGTGTTTGTTTGTTTTTAACACAGAACTGACCCAAATAAGAATGATACAAAACGCCGAAGTGTGTGGTCTGCGGTAACGCAGCCAAAGGGATATGTATACGCTTCAGAGAGAGGCGAGACCTCAACACCATTGACGTTCCTGCCCTGCGGAACGAGGACAAGAAGAGCCAAATAAGATCAGAAGCACCAAAAAGAAGGAAATAATGAAGCCGGGAGCGGAGATCAGTGGCAGTGGAAACAGGAAATCAATGAAACACGATGGTTCTGTGGGGATTTAAGACCGACCAAGCCCTAACGAGGCTGACAACCTGAAGATGACAGAAGACAAGTGCCCAGTAGCCAAGTGCGCTGCGGTCTGGACGCTTAGCTCGGCGCCGGCCTGACCGGGCCACGTGGCGCCGGACGCCGGGTGAGATTGTTTCTAGGAGCGCCAGGGTGATGTCTGAAATCCCTGGAGGCAAGAAGCAAATTAAAATCACCAAATCCGAGCAAGCGAGATGAAGGAGACGGTCTGAACAGTGCTGGAACCGTGAACGACATTTAATTTCTCATTTTTAAAAAATATTTTATTTATTCATTTGACAGAGAGAGACCACAAGTAGAGCAACAGACAGAGAGAGAGGGGGAAGCAGGCTCCCTGCTGAGCAGAGAGCCCGATGTGGGGCTCGATCCCAGGACCCTGAGATCACGACCTGAGCCGAAGACAGAGGCTTTAACCCACTGAGCCACCCAGGCGCCCCTTAATTTCTCATTTAAGAGCTTACCCGAAGAAAACTCCAGGCCCAGAGGGCACCGGCCACTTCCCCCAAACATGCAAAGTACAACGTCCGTTTGAAGTGGTTTCTTCCCGAAAGCAGGAGACGAAGGAGCACATCCGAGCTCACCTCCTGAGGCGAATTCACATACTGCACCAAAACCAAGCAAAGACAGTGCCAGAAACAAGCAGCAAACAAGAAGCCGTGAACTTCGCCCATGAACTTCGGCACAGAACATCTCAGTGCCAGACTGGCAGATCGAATCTGACACTGTATAAAAAGCACTACATGACCGTGACCAGATGGAATTTATTCCAGGTGTGCGCAGACGGCTCGACACTTGAAAACCATTTGGTGGAACCCACCATACCTACGAGCTAAACAAGAAGAATTATGTGACCGTATTGAGTGACACATGACCCGTCTGACGTAATCCAACAGCCGTTCAGATGGTGAAAAACTTCTCGGCAAGTAAAAATGAGCTCGGCTGAGATGACGCAAAAGCTCGGAGCCAACGCTGTGCTCGGTGGCGAGACAGAATGCTCTCTGGGGCGGAGGCAGGAGAAGGGCATCTGTTCCCGCCCGTTTTCAACAAGGGGTGCGGGGTCTAACCCCACAGGGAGGCAAGAAAAGGAGTGAGGGCAGCCAGACTTCCAGAATGAAAGCCTGTTTCCCAGTGAAACTGGTGGAAATCATGCCACCAACACTCAGGGCTCTTGGAAATGGTCTGATGGGCAAACGGATGAAGAAAGAGATACTCAAGGAAATTGGGGCCAAGTTGTTTTTTTTTTTTTGAATTTATTTATTTGAGAAAGGGAGAGAGAGTGCGCACATGTGCGCATGGGAGGAGGGGCAGAAGGAGAGAAACTCAAGCGCATTCTGCACAGAGTGCGGAGCCTGACTCGGGCTTGATCCCACAACTGGAGCTGAAACCAAGTGTTGGACATGACCGAGCCACCTGCGTGCCCCATTCAAAGTTCGAAAGAATGCAGAGTCGGTGGTATCTGACGCGGCCAAGCTGCTGCCTCCCTCCCCTCTCCCTGCTCATGAAGGTAGAGAATGCACCTGGCTGCTGAGCCAAGGACGTGGGGCCCCCAGGAGCTTAGCATTTCCTATCCCATCCTGGCACGTGCTGCTGAGCCTGAGTCCCGGGCAAGTGAGGTGGGGCTCCCTTCCTCTGATTACCCCCCACTTGTGGAGGGAGACTCTACCTTGGGCCTGGCGTGTGGAGTACGCCAGCTCAGGGCCATGGTTCACTCCAGAAGAGTCCCCCCTCCACTGAGTGCTCAGCTGCCAGTCTCTTCCCAGAGGAGCTGACTTGCCTTACAATAGTGCACGGGGAAGCGTGAACCCGACGGCGCTCTCAGGACCGTGCAGGTTGTGGTCAAGGCATCTGGGAGGAGACGCGCAGAGCCAGTGAAGCCACAGCCCGGAGAGCAGGCCAGGGTGATGTGGGCACAGCCATGTGCTTTCCGGAGGAAGAGCGCCAGGGGCCGGCCACTGCAAGGGGAAAGGAGAAGACTTCACCAAGATAACTTAGCCAGGCCCGCGCACGAGCGAGTAACAGTGAGAAGCCCCAGAGGAGAGAAAGCGTTGGCCCCGAACCCAGAATTATTATAGTATTTTATTAAAAATGCCCAATTTCCAACAGAAAATTACCAGGCCCACAAGGAGAGGAAAGTAGGACTATACGCACCCCTGTACAGGGGAGAAAGCGAGCAAGAGAAACTGCCCACGAGGGTGGCAGGATGACACACCTCACAGAGACTTCGGGCGCTGTGGTACATGTGTGCCTGAGCAAAGAAGTTAAGGGAGGTCAAAGGATAAGGTCACATTACGGGGAGAACATCCCAAACCCAGAGAAATGATGAAATTCACTTTAAGGGGTGAACAGAGGATCTGAATGGGCAGGAGAATGGGTGAACTTGAAGACGGACCACGGACTACGCGGCAGAACAGAGTCTCCAGGAGCTGCAGAACGGCCTGGACACCCCCACCGTGGGAACGGCGGAAGGACAGAGCGCGCTTCCACAGAAGGCACAGCTCACACCTCTAAGCTGAATACAAAACCTCCCAAACATCGGGAAGTCCAACGGACTCCAAGGAGGATATAGGCAGGCAGAGCCACAAGCAGGCGGCTATAAAAATGCTAAAGTCAAAGACAACCTCTTCGAAGCAGCAACAACGATCAGGACTGAAACATCAGTTCAGCAAGGCTGCAGGTTCAAGACCAGCACATGGGGATCGACTGTCGGTCCCTCACAGCCAAAGCGATCCTGAGAAGGAGCAAAACGAGGTGCCATGCGCCCACACTTTACACTACACCACAAAGCAGATAAAGTGATCCAAACGGTGCGCTTCCGGCGGGAAACAGACACACAGGTCAGTGGAACGGGAGGGAGTCCAGAAACACAGCCGCGCTTAGGGGTTCAACGAATCTGTGAGAAAGCAAGCAAGAACGTCTGACGGGGAAAGACGGTCTCGCCGACAGACACTGGCCGACGTGCAGAACGAGACCGGGCGCTGCCTTGCACCACACGCGGAAATAAATTCAAAATGGACGAAAGACTTCAATGTGAGACCCGAAGCCATAAAACCCCCCGAGGAGAGCACGGGCACGTTCTCCGCTATCGGTCCCGTGACAGTCTTTTCGGAGTCTCCGCAGGCAAGGGCGACACGAGACTGCATCAGGCCAGAAAGCTGGTGCACAGGGGGGAACCATCAACGAAACATGAAGGCGGCAGCCTACGGAACGGGAGGGGGACCCGCGAACCACACGACCAAGTGAGGGGCGAATACCCAAAATGCACACAGAACATACGCGATAAAACATATTAAACAATAAAATAGTATATGCAATAAGAAAACCCAACGACAAATACCCCGATTAAAAAACGGGCAGAGGGGGCGCCTGGGTGGGTGGCTCAGTGGGTTAAAGCCTCTGCCTTCGGCTCAGGTCATGATCTCAGGGTCCTGGGATCGAGCCCCGCATCGGGCTCTCTGCTCAGCGGGGAGCCTGCTTCCTCCTCTCTCTGCCTGCTTGTGATCTATCTGTCAAATAAAGAAATAAAATCTTAAAAAAAAAAACAAAACCAAAAACGGGCAGAGGACCTGAATAGGTATTTCTCCAAAGAAGAAAAGCAGACGCCAACGGACGCGTGAAAAGATGCTCAGCGTCACTCACCGCCAGGGACACACACATCATAACAGGGAGAGACCACCCCGCCCTGTCAGAACAGTTAGCATCAAAAAAGAAATATGAAAAGTGTTAGCAAGCGTGTGAAGTTGGGACACTTGTGCCCCGTTGGTAGGGTCATAAACTGATGCAGCTGCTCCGTGGAGGTTCCTCAAAAAACTACACAACGGGGCGCCCGGGGGGCTCAGTCGTTAAGCGTCTGCCTGCGGCTCAGGTCAGGATCCCGGGGTCCTGGGATCGAGCCCCGCACTGGGTTCCCTGCTCAGCGGGGAGTCTGCTTATCCCTCTTCCTCTCCCCCTGCTTCTGTTCCCTCTCTCGCTGTGTTTCTGTCAAATAAATAAAATCTTAAAAAAAAAACAACCCTACAAAGTTGTAAAAAATCTAAAACGCCAAACACAAAATGGCAACAGCTTCAAAGAAGGGTGACCAGAGGGAGGGAGGGGCTGTGCGGGCGGTACACAGACGAAGCGGATTAACAGGCACAAACTTCCAGTTAGAAAACACATAAGTCACGAGTAGGTAACGTACAGCATAGGGAATACGGTCAACAATGTTCTAGTAACTTCCATGACAGAAGATAACCAGTCTCATGGGGATCATTTCATACCGTGTACAGAGTTACCATGATGTACACCTGAAACTAACAGGATATTGCACATGAATTGTGCTTTGAGTAAAGACTCAATTGTATTTTTTCTTTAAGATTTTATTTTTTTATTTGACAGAGAGCAAGTCACAAGCAGGCAGAGAGGCAGGCAGAGAGAGAGGGGGAAGCAGGCTCCTCGCTCAGCAGAGAGCCCGATGTGGGGCTTGATCCCAGGATCCTGAGATCATGACCCGAGCCGAAGGCAATGGTTTAAATCCACTGAGCCACCCAGGCGCCCTAAGACTCAACTGTATTTCTATAAATTTGTAATAAACAATCCAAAATTGAAATAAAGAGAATGCCATTCATAATAACCCCAAAAAGAATAAAGTCCTTAGGAATTAATTTAGCAAGGGAAGCTCAAAATCTACACTCTAAAAATTAGAAAACCACTGAAGTTAAGGAACAGCTAAATCAATGTGCAGACATCCCATGTTCATGGATGGGACGCGCTCCCCGAACTGAGCCGAGGCTCCCTTGCTGAGTCCCAACTACTTCTTTGTGGGAACTGACATGCTACTTCTAAAATTCATAGGCGGCCACAATGGACCCAGAATAGTCAAAACCACCTTGAAAATGTACTATCAAGTAGGACTCACCCTCTTTAAAATCCTGGTGTGGTTAACGTAGCGTCGTATTAACTGCAGGCGCAGAGTGAGCCAACTCTTCCGGTCACTCAGTGCTCACCAAGTGCCCCGGCCCCTCGGCTGCTTCCCCCATCCTCCCAGCCACCTCCCCTTGGGTATGCATTTGTTCCCTATAGTTAGGAGTCTGTTTTCTAGTTTGCCTTTTCTCCTTTTTGTTTCATAAATTCCACGCCCCCCAGATGGCCAGAATGAAGTGCTCCCCAGCACTAGCCACGGGGGAGATGCCCCATCTTCTAGAATCTGAGCCATCTAGGATGACACCACATGGCAAGGACACAAAGAACGAAAGAGCCCCTCACTCTGCTGGCGGCAACATAGGCCGGCACAGTGCCAGCTGTGCTCCCGGGCACTTATCCGAGAACTGGGGTTCGCACTATCCTCGAGAGGGGGGCTGAGCCATCTAACCGCAGGGGCAGGGAAGGACCAGCACAACACTCGCGTGAGCACCCCCAGGAAGGAGCTGGCGCAGATCCGACCCGAGGGCCATGCAGTCAGACTCCTCTATAGAAGCTCTGAGGTCAGGGGAGAAATGGAAAAAACGGGGGTGGCAGCTAGCAAAAGGGAGGTGCGGGCGTCGGGGGCACAGGGCTCCTTGTGCCAAGGAGCCATCCTACTTGGGGACTCCCATCCCCATCAGGGTCTTGGTGGGATACCCGCCAGTGCCACGAGAGGTCACCCCTGAGCAAACCAGGAGCACACAGCTACTACGACCCTTCTCACAAGCACAAAGGGACTCACGTGTGTCCCATGGAGGCAGGTGGGGCCTGAGCAGTGCACAGGACGGGCTCACGCGTCCTCAGGGGGCCACGCGAGGCCCTCCTGAGCCGATCTGCACCTGGCGCTCACCCACGCCAGTCCTTCGCTATGGCAGGTCTCTTGCCCGGGCCACTGTTGCTGCCCCCTCCCACCTAATGAGGGACAGCCACTCCCTGGGCAAATGTGTCCACCCTCATGCCTGTGTGAGCTGCGAATTCTCTGGAGGCGTGCGGAACAGCTGGCCTGGGGACCCAGGGTGGAGGTGGCCCCTTATCCCCAGCTCTCTCCACCCCAGAGCCACTGGGAACAACTGTTCTTTCCAGCATCTAGTGGTGCTACTGCTGCAGTGTGAAAGGAGGCTTGGGGCGCACAGGCCCGTGACCCCAGGAACCCCTGGCCCGGACGGGCGGGGAGGGGTCATGAGACCTTTTGTGTCTGCCGAGCACTGGTTCTGCTCCAGACCCAGCGCCTCCTGTCAGGTTGGCTCCTCGGGGCACCCACACTCGCCTGACACCCCAGGCAAGAGAGAACATCCCAGGACGACTGTGCTCAGCACCCACACCGCCAGGAAAACCCCAAGCCATGTCCCCAAAACCCAGGGGCCTGCCTGGGAAGGTCCTCACGGCCCCAGGGCCGGAGGCATCAGGCTCCACCCGCATAGATGCACTGCGTGTGCAACAGACAACTG
This sequence comes from Eira barbara, assembly GCA_020311275.1. Taxonomy (NCBI): domain Eukaryota; kingdom Metazoa; phylum Chordata; class Mammalia; order Carnivora; family Mustelidae; genus Eira; species Eira barbara. The sequence goes on along the minus strand of JAHRIG010000463.1, from coordinate 13,010,814 downwards.
CATGCGTGCCGACGAGGCTCCCGGGGAAGGCAGAGGTAGGGACAGGCCAGTAATGTGGAAAGCAGAGCAGAGAGGGGTGAGGGTAACAAAACCCGGGACGTCTCCTGGTGTTGAAAGCTGAAATCACAGGTTTATTGCCCGTAAGAGGCAGGTGCTGCAGGCCAGCACGCCCCTCTGGGCAAGCTTGCCCAGGCACGGGTGTCCAGTGGCCCCAGCCAGGCCTCGGGAGAGCCCGGCCCCCCACGAGCACTGTCCACGGCTCGGGACACGTCACTTGGCCAGCTCCTCTGCCACAGCTTTTCGCATCTTGTCCTTCAGGTAGGCGCCTTTCTGCCACTCAGACTTGAGCTCCAGCCACTCGTAGTACGGGACCTGCGGAGAGGGCATGGGGACCGCGGCTCTGCCCGCTGTTCTGCACCTGCACCCCTAGCCTCCCAAGCCTACGGAGCCGCAGGACTGTGGCTGGCAGGGAGGCCCCGCTTCCCTCGGTGCTCAGGGCTACAGCACCCTGACCCCTGGGCCAGGGATTCGGAAGGCTGTGGCGCCCGAAAACAGCTTTTTAATTTTTAAAAACCGCAGAAAACAGAAAAACATCCAAGACGTAAACGTGACAAAACCGTTCCTCAGTCTGTAAGGCCACCCTGCTCTCCACGGCCGGCACGCAGACTGGGTCTATGAGGCCCTGAGTGGCTCCCAGAAGCTGTGGCCTTAAACGCCACCTTCCAAGCTTCCCTTTCTCCCGTGTGAGGGGGGACCCCGACATGGCTAGCCCCGGGCCCCACGGTACTCACGTCCACCACCAGGAAGCCAGCGGCCTGTATGTGGCGCCGGGCCAGTGCGAAGCGCCCCAGCAGGTCTCGGCTCCGGCTGCCGTAGCTGGGGAACTCCCAGCGCAGGAAAGCCAGCCTGGCAGGGAAGGACGCAGGGCTCAGGTGGCGCGTGCGCCCGGGGCCCGCAGAGAGAGCAGGGAGCCCCGGGGAAGCCGTGTGGCTGCCTACCTCTTGGCTCCGGGGGGCAGTGGCTGGCTCCCGGATGGCGGGGCGAGATGAGGGGCCACAAAGCTCCTGAGAGGCAGGAACTGGCCGTCGGGGTCCAGCAGCACCTCAGCGTCTAGGAGGGGTGTGGGTGCACGTGTTGGGGACCGTCCCCGGGGGCGCAGGGCCCTCACCACAGAGGGCTGGAATGAGCAGCAGCCCCCTGGCCGTCGGCAGGGGGGTGTGGGGGGCTCACCCAGGACCCAGCCGTACTGCGTGGGCACCGCGAAGCTGCCCCTGTCGCTGCTCCCCAGCAGCCCCTTCAGCGTGTCCTGCAGCTCCTTCTGCAAGGGAGTCACCTTCCTGTCGAGGGCGGACAGTCTGGGGACCAGGGCTGCGGCTGGCAGACACGGGCCCGTGTACCCGGGGTGCTCCAGCTGGGCGCTAGCGTTCACGTGCAGCAGCTTCCTGAAAGCGCCCTGGTCCTTTGGGGACTTGGCCTCTAAGGGAGAAGATGGCGTGAGAAGAGCGGGTGAGCTGAGGGACACGCGGGCCAGGTGGGGGACAAGGGTACCCTGCCCCCACGCTGCCCCCGAACCACATGCGCTATCAGCAAAGAGGGTCTGGGGGCCCCCACAGGGAGGGGCAGACGAGCGGCGGACGCCAGGTGAGCTCGGGGGGCCGCCTCTCCCCTGCCCTGGCGGAGGCGTGCAGAAGCAGGCAGGTGTGCACGCACGGCGGCCTTGGGAGGAGGGGACGCCCCGCCGCTCACCTAGAAACTGGCCGTGCAGTTCAGGGCGCAGCACGGCCCGCAGCTCCGCCTCCCGCGCCTGCCGCAGCACGCACAGGGCCCACACCACGTCCACCTGCAGGGCCGGGTGCAGCCCCGTCAGCTCGGAGTCCAGCTTCTCGTGAACCTGAGTGAGGACAGGGTGGGCGGAGGAAGGGGCTGCCCTCAGCGGTGGCCGGCATCCCAGGCCGGCAGCGCTCAGGGCTCCTGAAGGACTTGGCCACCCCGAGGCCTGAAGAGCTATGGGGGCAATCCTGCCCACGCTTCTGGCCAGGCTTGGGGCAGCCCCCGTCGAGAGTACCAGAAACCCTCCTCGGCACCAGCACGACCTTCGGCTAGAGCTTCCCACAGCCCCTCCCAGCAGCAAAGGTCTGTGGTATGAACTCATGTGTCCCGTCACACAGGGAGCAGGCCCCAGGCCGGGGAGGTGTTTCTGGCCTCGAGGGGACTTGGAGACTATGGAAGGGACTGCAGCTGGCCTGCTGGGGTGGTGCCACAGACGCCCAGGGTCAAAGCTGGTGCACACGCGGAAAGGCTCACCCTGCGTGGATGCACAGGTGACCCATGCGGCACGCGGCCCTGCCCGCAGGTCACAGCGACAGCAGGGCGTTAAGGAAACACCAGGATCGGAGACCAGGGATCCCCTGGCCCTGACTGTGTGGCCGGTGACGGAGCCGGCCGACGCCTCCTGACCCACAGCTGCTCTGGGCCACACAGCAGGCGTGGGGGACTGCGCGTCTTCCGTCCCAGGACAACATGCGTCACGTGGCTCTGGCCTGCTCCCCTCGCATCCCCACGGCCCCCACGCAGAATTCCAGCCTGGAGCTGCTCCCCAGCGGCTCCGCAGCAGCCGGCAGGGAGAAGGGAGGAGGTGGGCAGGGGTGCACAGACCGTACCAGGCTGAAGAACTGATCCTCCTGTTCCGGATGCTCCGGACGGAAGTTGAGGTGCGCGAAGGCCAGGAGCACATTGCACAGGTGCGGCACCGGGATGGTCTGGGCTCTGTCCAAGACGTGCTGGGCCGGCCAGGTCAGGTGGAGGACAGTGTAAGACGGACCCATCCCTCCCACGGCCCGTGACCCCAGCCGTCCAGGGCCACCCAGACCTTCCCCGCCGGCAGCTGTCATCCCCAGAGGCTGGGATCCACAGGGGCCGCCCGGCAGCGGCTCTACAAATGCTGCCGCCGCTCGGCATGGCCTTGAGCAGCTGTGGGCTGCGCGCACACAGACGCGTCTCTCCCGGCTGCTGTCCTGGAAGCTGTGAGCGGATTCTAGCCTCACCACCCGTACAACTTGCTGTGACAGCCACCCAAGAACATAAACTCTGAAGCTGAGAGAACAGAAAACACCGTCCCCACCCACGTCTGCTCCCCGAATGACCCAAGGAGGAACCCCCGTGAACAACCAGGCAGCGTGTCTGGCCAGCTGTGCCTCCCCGACGCAAGGGGCGGGGAACCCACTCTAGGGGAGTGAGGCCCCCACGGCGTCCAAGCCCAGGCTACAGGGCTCTGCCCGGCTCACCTGGATGAAGGCCTCAAACAGAGGCCCGCTGAGCCACTTGAGGAGGGCGAATGACTTGGCGCAGTGGGCCGCCTCGCCAGACGTCAGGCTGGGCACGTGGGGAAGCAGGTCGGCAGCCAGGCGCTGGAACACCTGCGTCTGCTGGAAGCCGAGTTTGCCTTCGGGACAGAGCGAGCCCAGGGTTCACCCTCGAGGGTCTACAGACTGCCCCGGGAGCCACCCGGCCACCCCAGCCTGGCCTTGAGGTCTGGGGATGAGGTGTCCGTGACCAAATTTATCCCTGAGGCCCAGCAGAGGGGACCAGGGCCCATGGGTCACTGTGTTTCTGTGGCAGCCTCTTGGGCCAGTGCCCGCCACAGAGTGGGCGGGCACCGAATTTGACACAGCTGCAGCCAGAGCGCCCTTCTCCCCACAGCTCCCCGGGGCTCACCGTAGGCGTATGCCAGGTCCAAGAGGACGCCTTTCGTCAGGGGGAAGGGCTTCTGGACCAGGTGGTAAGAGACGGCTCGCAGCAGGGGCACTGACCGCCGGTTCTGAGCGGCCAGCGTCACCAGCACCTTCCGCAGCTCATCGGGCCCAAACTGTTCCGCCAGCTCCAGGCACTGTCAATCACAGCCGCAGGGGTCAGCGGGGCGGCCGAGGCCAGGGCTCCTGCGCGGCGCTGGGCGGCCCCTGTGGGACAGCAACTGCGCCTGAGCTCACTAACTCCAGGCCCCAGCCGGGTGGGGCCTGCCCCAGCTCCCATCCGGGGAACCCCCAGGCCCAGGTGCCCTGTCTGCAGCCAGACTTATCCCCAGGTCCCAGTGCAGGCGGCCCGGGGCCCATGGGCTGCACGGCCTGCTGTAGCAGCCATCTAGGCCAGCGCCCGCTACAACGGCAATGGGGGCTGAATTTGACCTGACTGCGGGGGGGGGAAGAGGGATGTAAAGGTGTAGGGGTGTGGGGGTGTGTGGCGTGGCACATCACCGGGAAGTGTGAACCGGGAGTGGGTCCACCCGCCGGCCTAGGTCACGCACACACAGTGGTTTTAGAGAAGACAAAGCATGCTGGGCTCATCAGCGTGGCCACAGAGCGTGCCCGTGGCCGCCCCATGCCCCTGCTCCAGTACCTTGTCCTCCAGGCGGTTCATCAGTGGCTCCGAGAGGGGCCCCGCCTTCGCCATCAGGGCCACCACTGTGCGGCCATCCTCGATCTCTGCCCAGCGCCGCTCCAGGCTCACAAGCAGCTCGGTCAGCAGCTCCTGGGAGCCCCGCTGCTGCATGTAGGCGGTGCTGGACTCTGCCAGGAAGGCCAGATGCTTGTACCTGAGCCTGCGCAGGCGCCAGCGGACCTCCTGCTCCACCGACTGCAGCTGCTTGCAGGCTGCGGGAAGCGCCAGCGCGTAGAGGCTCCGGAGCAGCCTCACGAGGGGCCCGTGCCAGACTGAGGCTATCTGGGTGGGGAGGACAAGGGAAGTCACACCCGAGAACCCACCCATCCCGTGCCAGCAAAGCTCCCTCCCAACTGCTGGAAGGTGGGCACTTCCGGCAGCCCGCCCCACTCCACGAGCAGTCTGGGTCCCTTGCGAACACGAGCTCTGTGCAAGGAGGAAAACCCCCCAGGCTTCTCCAACGCAAATTCCACGGAGGTGGGTGGTTACACGGAGACCTGGGCACAGATCTGTGCAGTGGGAACGCCTGATGAATGCCCCACTCGCGTGCAGACATGAACCCAGCAAGCTGCCGAGTCCAGCAGTCAGGGGAAAGCCTGCAGGGGTGACTCAGGCTCAAACTGTCCACCTGCTGGTTCCCCTACTGGCAGTGACAGTAAGCAGTTAGCTGAAGGGAGTGAAGCCCCCCCCCCCCCCGCCGCAGAGCACGTCCAGGTACCAGGGCCCTGCTGCCCCACCCTCCCGTCCAGCCCCTGCTCCCCAAGGTGTGTGGCTGCAAAGCAGCCCTGGGATATGTGGGCAAGAGGAGGCCTGGCGACCCCACCCCCCCAGGCACCAGGGACGAGGGGCTGGCTGTTCACATGCCACCACCGCTGCCACCTCAGGGACTCACACCCCGTGAGGCTTCACACCGCAACCCACAGTATCCCAAAGCCCTGAGGCAGTGGCACCAGCACCTCCTTCCTCCTTGGGGGCTGTTTCTGACAAGGGGGACCCCGCTGATGTTTCCAGGCCTCGGGGATGCGCAGGGGCCCCTCTAGCCCAGCTCATGCCCTCACAGAGGCGGTATGTGGCAAAGGGCCCCCAGGGAGCCAGGGCGCAGGGGCTCAGGTGGGGTCCTGTCCACAGCACTGAGCCTCTAACTCGGCCCCACTGGTGGGGCCGCTCCCTTTCCCGGTGAAATGGGACTGCACAGAGGGAGCAGAGTGCAAACAAGGGAGCCGGGGAAGGGCTGGGGAGCCAGCGAGTAAAAAATTTGAGTCCGTATCAGGAAACGTGGTGCCCCATTAGTGTATCTCCTGGAAGGCAGGAGAACTTTTACAAGGAAGCTCGGTCACCACCTGCATTATATTTTGTTCCCAGTTTGTTTTGGCTCATAGCTTTGTTCCAACGTCTGCTCTCATTTCCTGAAACACACTTAAGTTGTCTGTGTGTGTGCAAAACAGTCAGTAACAACCAGGACCACAGTCGCAGAGCGAGGAGGAGCCTGGTAAGGGGTTACAAGCGACAGCATCAGAGAGAAGCGACCTTCTGCCGTGACCCCAGCGCACGCACACATTTCACCGAGACAGAAAGCTCCGCACCTCCCTGCGCACGCACACATTTCACCGAGACAGAAAGCTCCGCACCGCCCTTACCACGGAAGCATTCAGGCATTTTCTCCGCGGGCCCATCTCGCTGTAAAACCAGCCAGCCACGCCCACTGCTTTCCCAGACTGTAGTTGGAAACCCCACCCTTAACCTGTGACTCTCCGCTGCCGCCTCTGACACCTGCACACAGGGCTCTGGAGCTCAGTGACTGAAATACGGCTTCCCTCCAGCACGGACCAGGGGAGGGACTGTGGGCTGACAAGGCCATAGCCAAGAGCTGGTGTGTCCCTCCACCCCCGTGCCACAGACAGGTGCTCTCTGCACTCATGTGTTAAGGATCTGACCAGCTGGATGGTGGCCGCGCTCAGCTCCCTGGCACCTTCCATCAGCCGCCCCCGCCCCCCATCTCATCCAGCTTTAGGGGCGTGCCCACCGTGAGCCAGACACTGAAGGGGAGCTACACAGGTCAGGACTGCCTACCCAGGGCAAAAGCCCCCCGGGAAACAGAGAAGAACAAGCTCGCTTCCTGTGCATCCATTTCCGTGTCCCATTTGCTGCTTGGTAAAGGACAGCAAAACTCAGCTAAGAGGACCGCGCGATTAACCAAAGGATGTAACGAACTAGGCAAGCAACAGGGTTCCCGGCTATAAAAAGCGACTGGCTGCTCTGGACTCCAGTGCCACTGCTTTCTGGCTGCTGAACCCTGACAGAACATTCTAGGAACCCACCTGGCTGTTGACAAGCTGGAGAAGCTGCTGAAAGCGGGCATCCTGCATGAGTGAAGCCTTGTGTTCTGGCTTGTCGGAGAGCAGGCGGGAAAGCTGGATGAGCATGAGGGCTGCGTGGTTCCCGTGCAGGCAGTGACCACCACTGAGCAGCTCCAGGAGCTCCTCTGGCCGGGTGGCCTTCTCGATGAGCTGGTCCACCTCTTGCTGCTGCGGCCTGGTGAACACGTGCTCCTTCTCTAGGAGCCCCGACAAGGAACGTGGGAAGTGCGAACTGGGCGAGGTAGCTGAGGAGGTCAGAGTCCTGCGGCCGACCTGGGCAAGTCTTAGTCGACCCACGGGAACCACGGCAGGGGGCACAAGGGTGGCCTCCCTTAGGAGGCAAGCGCATTGCTTCACCAGGCGGGCTGCCATGGCTGCCTGGGGCTGGGGGCAGGGGCCGTCAGGTAAGACTGCTAGCACGTGGTTCCACAGCCCTGCAGAGACAACGAAGAGAAAGTGGTGATGTGGGCGAGCTCCCGCTCCCAGACCCGAGAGCAGGACCCATGAAGGCACGGCCACTCTCACCACCGGTTAGAACCTCTCCTTTTTGCCTGTCCCTGTGTGGGCCGGTGCTTTCTGAAACAAAAACCTCACAGACTTGGTTTCCGTGAAGGACGTGACGAATACCCACGCACAGGGCGCCAGGGCTTGGGCTGCGGAGCGGCCGTCCTGGCAGCGCCTGGAGTCAGCTAGTTCGACAATCCAGACCCCAGCTCGTCCCAGGCCTCCCGGTGGGGCTGGCCCGTGGCCGCTCTCACTTCAAAGGCCCCAAGAGTTAGAAGAGCTGACTTGGGGAGACGCAGGGGAAGACGTTTTCCATCAGACCGCGCCTGGAAAATCCACACCCCACAGCCTCGCCCTCCCGCCTCCCCCAGGCCCCGCTGCCCCCGACGCCACAGACCTAGGAAATCACCCTTCATGCCTCCACGCCCAGGCGAGACGTCACCTCCTGCCAGGCTCCGTCGCACATCCTGCTGCTGCGGCCTCCAGCCGCTCGGACCGTCTCGCTGGGCGGGGCGACCCCGCGGCCGGCGCACGGCAGGTGCCCGGGCCTCCCCTCCTGCTGAAGCAGAGAGCGCGCTCGACTCTCAGCTGCCCGGAGCCTGGCCCCGGGCCGGCACGCCTCCCTCGCCCGCCGGCGCACCGCAGCTGCGAGGCCTCGGGTCTCACCACCGCACAGCCCAGACTCCGGAGGACACGCGCCGGAAAGCGACGTCCCGCACCCCCGGCGCCCGCCGGCGGGAACGCCCCCCACGGAGGACAGCCCTGCGGCCTGGGGACGGAGCTGAAGTCCGGAGGCCCCGCTGGGGTCGGGCGAACACCGGCCCCGAAGCCCGGCCGTCGGAGAGAACACCCGCACCCGGGCCCGCCGGCCACCACGCGGCATGGTGGCGGGGGTGCGCGCACGCACGGACCGGCCGGTCCCCCGCCTTCAGCCGCGGGATCCCGACCCCCCGCATCCCGGTGCGCCCTCCAGCCCTTGGGACCCACGCCCAGAATCCTCCTCCCCACCCGCACCAGACATACGCAGCAGCCGCGGGAGCCGCCGCTGACCTCCATGTGCCCCCGCACCGTCCTCAGCTCACGCCGCGCGGCGCGCTCGCTACGTCACTTGGCGCGCCGCCGGAAACGAGCCTAGCGGAGGTCCGCCCTACCGGAAGTCGTGCCCACTACCCTTTCCGGCGGGGTGCCATCTTTGCTGAGGGCAGACAGCCGGAAGTCACGCCAGCTGCCCCCTCTCTGGCCGAGTGCCATCTTTGCTGAGGGCACAACCTAGGAAATGGGAAGTAGCGGGGCGAGAGGCGGGTGCTAGGCAGTTCAGGAAAGATGGGAACCGGGAAGAATGGGGCGCAGACGGCCGGGCGTCTGCAGCCCCGCCCTGCAGCGCACTCCGGGTCCCGCGCGGAGGGGCTGCGGTGGAGCGGTTCCCAGCCAGGGGCGTGCGGCCGTGGAGGCGCGGTGTGCCTGCGTCCTGCGGGCGCTCTGTTCCCGCCGCGGCCGTGGGGCTCACGAACCGTCTCCGGCTCGCGGGTGCGGGCGTGTCGTTTGGGAGGGCTGGAGGGCTGGAGGGCGGGCCCCGCGCCCCTGAGGGCTGTGCGTGGTTACTGCCCCTTCCCGCCGCGCTCTCCCCGCTGCGTGCGGTTCGTCGGGTGCGGCTCCCGGAGCGCGTCGGAGTCCGGCGCCTCTCCCCCGGGGCGCTCCCCGCCCGCCTCGGTCTCTCCCGCCGGCCCACCCGTCGGGCGGGTCCCCCGCGCCTTCAGACCCCCCGTGACGCCGTATGCCGGTCCCCGGGGCCGTCGGCGGGGCCTCCCCCTTCGCGGGAAGATGAACGGGGTCCTCCTTGCGCAGTCCTGTCGCTGCTCCACCGTCCGCGCGTTCCCTGGAGGGCGCCCTCGCTCGCTCTGAAGAGCTGGTGCGGCGAAGGCAAATTCGGACCCCGCGGGTCTGAAAGGATGCGCCCTGTGTCCCCCCACCTGCCGGCTGGCCGGGCCAGCTGGCTTGGTTAGAATCCGCTTCCTGCTGTCGCAGGCTCGCGGCAGGCCCTCTGGCCTCGACCCTCTGGCTTCTGAGTCCACAAGTTTGCCTGTGGTGTCAGTCCTCCCTCCCTCCCTCCCTTCCTTCCTTCTTTCTGTTCTCTCCCCCCTCCCCTTCTGTCCTTTTTCTTATTTCTGTTTTAACTTCTAAAAGCTGGCTTTTCATTATGCCTGCGGGTCTGACATCTCCCGGCGCTGAGAGTCTCCTTCCTTGCCAGAGCCCATGGTGGGCCCGCCTGAAAGCCCTGTCCTTAGGCTGGGGTCCTTGTTTACTGGGTTGGGCGTATCCTTTCCTTCATTTAATCTCTTTCCAAAATGCCCAGGTTCGAATATTGGCTCTTTGAGTCTGGTTTCTGATTTTCCCTGTTTTTCCCGTCTTGTCTCATCTCGGCTTCTTTCCATCTCCTGATTTTTTGCTCTGCTTCCTGACACGACCCTCAGCGTCAGCTTCTGACTCTCCTGACGCCTGGTTTCTGCCGTCACACTTAGACTTACTGAGGCCTCCTTTTTGGCTTTGAATGTTCCTTTTTATACTATTTTTTTTTCATGATTGTGATATTTTCTCTTATGGAAGGATTTTGGTGAAAGGAATTTTTTCCTCTAGGTTTTCCATTTCCCTGTGTGGTTGCTCGTCTTCTCCCTCGTGCCGTTATTACTCATCCTGGTTTGGTTTCTAGCCTCAGATGTCAACTCCTCTGTTGCTGGTGGGACTGTGGAATGGTGTGGCTGCTTTTAAAGTTTCATATTTTGTTACAAAACTAAACATACTCTTACCATAGACAATGGACCTGATGGCTTTGTCCTCCCAGTTCATATGTCGAGACCTGACATTCAAGGTGATGGTGTTAGGAAGTGGGGCCTTTGGGACGTGCTTGGGTCATGAGAGCGGAGGCCTCTTGGTGGGATTAGTGTCCTTAAAAGAGACCTCTGGGCACCTGGGTGACTCGGTTGGTTGAGCGTCTGACTCTTGGTTTTGACTCAGGTCACGATCTCAGGGTCATGGGATCGAGCCCTGTGTAGTGGGGCCCCACGCTCAGCACAGAGTCTGCTTCCTCCCTCCTCTCAAGCGTGTGGCCTCTCTCTTAAAAAGAAAAAGAGACAGAGACCCCACAGAGCCCCTGGATTTCCACCACGTGAGAGCACAGCAGAAAGTCTGCAGTAGAGAAGACAGCCCTCCCCCGATCATCCTGGTGCCCCGATCTCGCTCCTCCGGCCTCCGAAACTGTGAGAAACAGATTTCCGTTGCTCGTAAGGCACAGAGTTGATGATATTTAGGTGACAGGGGCCAGAACACACTCAGACACCATGCAGGCCCACAGTCGTGCTGTTTGGTATTCCCCCCGAGAGCTGAGAAGTCACATCCTCATGGAAACCTACACACAGATGTTTCTAGAAGCTTCAGTCCTCATTACCAAGACTTGGAAGCAACCAGGGCGCCCTTCAGGAGGGGGATGGCCAAGCAAACTGTGGTTCACCCAGCTGGTGGGATGTTATGGATCACGAAAAAGAGCGAGCTGTCAAGCCACAAGAGGATGTGGAGGGAACTCGAATGCATGCCTCTAGGTGAAAGGAGCCTATTTGCAAATGCCGCACACTTTGTGATTCCGAACGTAGAACGTTCTGGAAAAGGCAACACTGGCAGCACCGTGGAGAGGTCCGTGGTTGCCCGGGCTGGGGGTGGGAAGGATGAACAGGCAGAGTGTGGGATCTTTGGGGCAGTGAATCCATTCTGGGTGATACTATAATGGGTGGGTATCACACCTTTGTCCAAAGCCACCGGATATGTGCACCAAGAGGGAGCTGCCCCGTCAGCTGGGGACTTTGGGTGTTCGTGGCGAGGCCTTGTGGGTTCATTGATCATAACGAGTGTACCTTTTGGTGGGGAATGTTGATGAGGGGGAGGGCATGTGTGTGTGTTGTGGGGACAAGAGGTAGATTTCACTGTTTTTGCTGGGAACGTAAAATCGCTCTAGAAAAGGAAGAATATTAAGAAAAAGCAGTGAGCGGCAAGTCACGCAGTGAAGCGGGTGCGTCTCAAAACTGAGACGCAGAGTCTGAGCTTTCACACCTCCCCGGTAAATGGCAGCGGCCCCGTTGCAAACCGGTCACAGAGTGGGAGTAGACTTCTCTCCGAAGCCCCACCTGTGTCCAGTGAACGCATGTGAGGACGCTCAGCGTCGCTGGCCCTCAGAAAGGTGCCGCTCGCAGCTGCAGTGCGGTGCCCGTTTGCACCACTTTCACGGCGGCTGTGAAAACCCCTGCCGCAGAACCGGGAAGACGACAGGTGCTGGGGAGGGCGTGGGGAGCTCCGTGTGCTGAGCGTAGCCGGTGGGCGTGTAACACGGTGTGGCTGCTTTGGAAAATGGGCAGTTTCTCGAAACAATGTGACTCTTAGGTGCACACTCCGAGAAAACGGAGAATGTGTCCGTGCGACACTCGTGCACAAGTGTTCCCAGAAGGCCCCAACCAGGCACGGTCTGGTGACCATCAGTGGATCAACGAGCGTCCCTGATGGGATGGTGGCCAGCCAGAGCCACTCAAAATGAGCCTTGAGGTCGTGCTCGGTGACAGAGTCCCGACAGGAGACGGTCCTGGACACGCAGGTCCCTGTGCGCAGAAGTAGACGAGCGCTTGCCAGGGCCAGGGTCGTGGGGCTGGGATGGCTTCGGGCGCTGGACACGCTCTGGATTGGGTGGGCGCCCTGTTAACTGAGAATGCGAGGGGCCACTGGACTCTACAGGGTGAGCGGACGTGTGTTACGTGAATTGTCTCAGTAAAGCAGGTGTGTCGCACAAAGTGGGGAGCCCGAGAGGGGCCTCTGGCCCATGAGTGGGCTTTGCCGTCAGGCCACGTTTAGGGCACCTGCCGTTGCTGTCTGTGTAGTTCTTGGGCTGGCGGGACAGCAGAGTGGTTGCCAGAGCTGCCATCAGGAGCCTGGGTAGGGGGACAGCTGGCTCGGGGAGCCGAGGGCATCAGGTTTGAGCACGCGGACCTTGCTGTGGCCACAGTCCCTGTCGCCATTGCTCTGGGAGGTTACGAGAGGGGCTCGCCTGGGGCCCACTGCCTGGGGACTCACTGGCCGAGGCAGGGAGCCCCGTGCGGCTCCTCAAAGCCTCTCTGACTTCCCGGGAGCCAAGAGTCAGCTCCCCCTAGTGACTGAGGGGGGCTCTGACCTTAGGGGAGCTGTGTCCAGGCCTAGCGGCTATGTCTGGAGTCCCCACAGTCGCTCAGGTTTCCACAGGTGGCCCCATGCTCGGAGCTGGCCAAGGCAATTCAGTCTGGAGGCCCTCGGCCACAGTCCCCAGAGAGGCTCCTGCCCTCGTGGGTGGGTTTTGTGGGTTGGAGGAGAGGATCTGAGTTGGCAGCAGGTGTTCAAACCGCTCCTGAGCACTGAGCTTGGAACCGCCGCTGCCGTCAGAGGCAGTGGACCCAGCTGGATGCGGGGAAGACGTGGGCGGCTTCGTTCTTGTCGCTGTCCTGGTTGTGCTCGGTGAGCCCCCTCCGCGTTCCTGCTCCTTACCCCAGTCGCACCCTATTTCCTGTGCCCCTTGCAGTGAGGCCAGCCCGGCTTGCTCCCTTGCTCCCCGGCCTGTTGGTGACTTGAGCGCAGAGTGGCCTTGGGGTCCCAGCCCGGTGCCCTCAGCAAGGTGCCGGGGAAGGGCAGCGCCCTCTGGGCAGCCTGCTCACAAGGCCCAGGGCACCAGGCTGACGAGAAGGCCGGATGAGATGGGTTGGGCTCCCTTCGAGAGGGAGGCGGAGGGATGGCCGGGAAACCTCAGCCCACCCTGTCCGTCGCACTTGCTGGCAGTGGAGTGACAGAACCAGAGCAGCAAGCAGATGTGCCGCCGGAATCAGGACCCGAGGAGCTGGTGATGGTGGTGGCGGGGGTTAGACTTCGCCGGCGGCTAGGGACGCGGCTGTTCAACTGTGCCCCACACGAGGGCCTTCCTGGGTCTACCCCGGAGGGGCACGGCGTGGTGCTGGCCCCTGCGGGCCCTCTGCCAGGCTGGGTTTCCTCCCCTCTGGTATCCCCAGACCGGCCCTGGGGAAAAGCCCTGAGGAGCTTCCTGGGCAGACGTGACCGCTCGTGAGTTGCTGGGGAATCCAGCGGCGCCTCGGTGGCTAGTCGGGGACAGGTCTGGAAGCCGCTGCCTGGCCGCCTCCAGAGTTCTCCCCCATGCCTCTTCCGTGCGTGAGTGTTGCCGTCTCCTGCCGTGGTACATCTTAGCCGTGGCCGAGGTGCAGTGCTGCGTCCTTCGTAGGATCCCAGAGCCTGGGCGTGAAAGACTGTCCCCCCGGACCTCCCCAGACCCCCAGGAGGAAGAGGAGGGGGAAGGAGGTCCTTACAACTTACACCTCCTCCCTCTCCCTCCTCTTCCTCTCCTCCTTCCTCTTCCCTCCACTCCTCCATCCCTCCCCTGTCCCATCCCTCCTCCTCGCCCACCCTTCCGCCATGTCCTCCAGAAAGTCCTGCAGCGCCTCCTGGGGCGGTGGGGCAAGTGCTCAGTACAGTGTGTGGCAGGGCCTGGCCCCGGGCGGTACTGATGCCCTCCTAGCTTCTCCTGGCTCTGGCCCACCTGAGCTCCAGCATGGGGGGGTCGGGGGGCCTCAGCGCAGATGAGGGGGAGGAGGGGGGGGGGAAGCGGTGCTTCAGGGGGATGGAGCTGGGTGGCCTGGGCAGGAGGTTGTCAGGGTCTGGGAGCTCTGGGTGGGCTGCCGTGAGCACGCGGTGGGGGGTGGAGCAGGAGAGGGTTTCCACCCCGGATGGACATCCAGCTCCTGAAAGCAGCTGTTCTAAGAGACCCTGTGGTGGGGAATCCTAGGTGTGGCAAGGCCAGCAGATCAGGAGATGAGTCCCCTTCCCCTGCCACCCCCGCTCCCCGTCTTCTACAACACCGAGTGGAAACTGGACTCATGTGATGGCACATCTCTGGCAAGGCCACCATGTGTGAGTGTTGTGGTCCCCTTGGGTCGCACTGGGACACACAGCGCCCTGGTGGGTCCTAGCAGGTGCGGTGCCGGATTTGATCCCTCGGATGGGTTGGGACGAGCTCTCCGCTGTGGGAGGCGCTCCCCCTGGTGAGTAGTGAGCAGGTCTACGGGATGCTTTGAGGCTGTGACGTTTCTCCCAGTGGTTTCCCCGGCACCTGATGCCACCGCCCGGAGTGATGATGACTTTAGAGTTGTGGAGGTGGGCTTCCAGTCCTGTGCCCCCTCCCCCACTCCATGTTGACCAGCATTTTCTGTGAAGAGCTTCCTGTCACCGTCGCTGCTGGGGTCTAGTTGTTTGGTGGTGGCCGCACGCGGGCGCTGCTTCCTGACACATGGTGTCCCACGTGGCCTCATCCTGTGTTCACTCAGCAATGTCTCCAAGGAATCCTGGTTCCTTTTGCTGGAGAATGGTTCGGAAACAAAAGGCCACCAGTCGATGCCCTTTTCTTGGATAATCCGTTTGTCTCCCCAGCTCCTGACACGACAGCGGGGACGTGGCAGGCAGTGGAATGTGCGAGTGTGCACGAGCTGGGCCAGGCTGGCCGAAAGCTCCCACGCGGGCCGGCTGCACACCGGGTCGCCGTCAAGAGCTCTGGTCTTTGGGGGCATCTGGGTGGCTCTGTGGGTTAAGTGTTTGCCTTCTGCTCAGGTCATGGTCCCGGAGTCCTGGGATTGAGTCCCTCATCCCTGCTCCTGCTCTCTTTCTCTCTCAAATAAACAAATAATTCATAAAAAAAAAAAAAAAAAGAACTCTGGTCTTTGTCCCCTCCCTGGAAGAGGGCTACAAAACCTTGCAGTTTCCTGGGTGATATGAGTGTCCTGTGATATTTGCAAGAACTCCTTTCTTATACCCGAATTTATGCTGGTGCGGCTCTGGGGTCCTCGGTGGCACAGGACAGGGGCCGGCGGCCTGAGAGCCAACTGTGAGGTTAGAGGGCAGGGGCTGAGTTGGTCAACGATGTCCAAGGGCTTCATCCTATCCATGGAGCTTTGAGACCTCTCTGGGCACTTAAGCTCAGGGGGCTTCCGGGCTGGGGACACGTGGGTGTGCGGGGAGGTGGTGGCCCCCCCAGCAGGGACACAGGCTCCCGTGTCCCGCCCCCACCCCTATGGTGCGGTCTGTATTTGGCTCTTTCTGGTTTGTGTCCTTTATAACAGACTGTGCTCTCGGACTTCTGTGGGTCGTCCTTGCAATTTGGTGAACCTGTGGGGTTCGTGGGAACCCCTGAATCTGGAGCTTAGTGAGGCAGGGAGCAGGTGGCCTCCGGAAATTCTGGGGGTGCTTGCAGTGGGGGCAGCTTGGTGGGAACCCCGGGGGCTCGCGTGTGTGCTGGGAGGGCGCCCTTCCCTGCGGGTCCTAGCGAGGCTGCCCGAGGCGCTGTCGGCACTGAGGCTCCCTGCGAGCACACCTGCCCTCCGCATCCGCCACCCGATGGGGTCACACGCTGCCGTGGAGTGAGGCCCTGTCGACGTCGGGGCCCCCGCCCTCCCTGCAGTCTTCGCTCTGCCCCCATCCCCATGCCAGCAACGCCTCGGAGCGGGGCTGGACACCCGAGGGCTGAGTGGGCAGCCTGGGAGCTCCCAGAGGCCTGCGTGCTTTGTCCCTCCTGGCAGGTGCCCCGGACAGACAGACAGACGGAGAGACGTGAAGCTAAGTGGGTTTTTATTGGCAGCAGGTGGGAAGCGTCTTGTGCTCTCTGGATCGGGGAGACAAGGTTCTTGCCAAGCAGGCTCAGGCTGGTGGCTCCTGGCAGCCGGGGGGCTCCTGGGGAAGCCCCTCACTGGAGCGGCTCCTCTGCAGGCGACACGAGGCCTCAGAGGAGTGGGACCCGACCACGGGGGCTGCTCCACAGCCTTCCCGCCCCGGCCTTCCCCATGGCCCACAGGCAGGCGTGGGCACAGGGGGCCAAGATCCACGTTTCCCGGCTCCCGCTCCAGACCTCCTCCCACACTTGGGAGCGCAGCTGCCCTCCCAAGGTTATGTGGCAAGGTCACCGGCCCTCCTCAGACTGGGCTGGACCACGTCTTGCTGTCCCGCTCAGACGAGTCTGAGTCTCCGCTTCCTTTGCTCACCTGACGCCTCATCTCAGCCCAGGCCTTCTGCTGCAGCCGTGGCCGTGGCCGGGCTGCAGTCCTGGGAGGGCATGGGACGCTCACCTGCCTCGGGCTCCAGACACCTCATGGCACAGGTGCTCAGGCAGCACTTTCTGTTGCCGGCACACTGGTCATCGCGGGAGCACTCACTGCTCTCCAAGCAGGGCGCGGGCGTCAGCGGGGCCTGCACCCAGGGGCAGCGGCCAGCCTTCTGCACAGGCGCTGGGGAGAGACAGCCGGCCCTTCAGGCCCTGGGTCCGCCCTGCAGCTGGTCTCCCCTGTGGCTGGTGTCCCGGCCCCCAGGGCTGCCACCGTGCCCCCCGGGCCCCCAAGGAGGGGACCGCGGCTGCCACCTCACAGAGCTGGGTCTGGGTGATGCTGGGAGGAGGCGGGTGAGCCTCAGCAGGCCGGCAGGGGAGTGGACTCACTCCTGGGAGTTCAGGGGGCTGGGGGGCGGGTCGCTAAGAGGGGTGCGGGGTGCCCCCTCAGGGGGGACCCTAGAGCAAGCTGACTCCTCCCACCCCCAGACAGGCCTCGGCATGGGGTGTGGGGCCATAGTGTTACCGATGAGGGGGACCACGCAGGAGCGGCTGCAGGGGCTCCTGGGGCAGCATTTGGTGCCTTGGGGGCAGTTCTCGTCTGAGTTGCAGGAGACCACACAGGCGTCCTCCTCGGAGGAGCTGAGCTCCGGGCACACAGCTTGCACTGCACACAGGACAGGCAGGTTGGGGGGGGCGTGGACCACCTCCCCCGGGGCTGCTTGGTGGGGGGGCAAGGTGGGGCGAGAGCGGGAGCCACGGGCAGTCTGGTCCCCTAACCCTAACTTGCCCCCTTTCTGGAAACGAAGACAGTAAGCAGAGCGCGACCTGGGGGCGAAAGGGGGCGTCAGGTCCAGGCCCGCGGCCGCAGGTTGGGTTAAGACCCAGGGGTCCAAGGACAGGGGGCCCGGCCTTGCAGCACCTGGGGGTCTCTAGGCAGTGCCCTGCTCTTTCGCCGTGGGGGACCCCCAGGGGCCAGCCTCCTCCACTCTGTGCCGCCCGTCGCGTCACCAACATATCAGGGCCAGCGGCGTGTCGGGGATGCACCTGGAGCAGAGGGAGGCCGGGAGGACCCTCCTGGGCGGCCCCCCCGCCCCCCGCCAAGGGGTGGCAGCTCAGGCCTACCTGGCAAGGTGAGGGCCGGGGCTGGGGCCAGGGCCAGGGCAGCCTCCAGGGCCAGCAGGGCCAGAGCTAGGCTCACAAGACAGCGCATGGTGGCAGGTGGCAGGCAGAAGGCAGATGGTGGCCTGTGGGCCCCAGGGGCCTTTAAAGGCGGCAGTGGGAGGAGGAATGTGGGGGAGGGGCTGGCGCTGGCCCAGCTGGCCCAGGGCCTTCCGCCTTGGATGGACCGCTGCATCAGGGACATGGTTTAAAACTCAAAAAAGGCCCTGGTAAGGTGCGCCATTTCTCTCCCTTGTGGAGGTATCTCTTGAGGGGTGGTGGGGGTGGGATGGGCGGCCTGGCCGTTGGTCCTTAACAAAACCAGGTTCGTTTGTGAATCACAGACAGAGTGGATCCTAAAAGTTTCCATCACAAGAAAAAAAAATCTGTGGCAGCGCGTGCTAACGGGTGTCCAGGAGACATCGTGCCGATCGTGTCCCACGGTTCACAGACGTCCAGTCACCCAGTCACCTCCTCCCTCATCTGAAACCAGTATCGTGCCACAGGGCAACGGTACCACTTTAAAAAAACAAAGGGCAGAGAAGCGGTCTGTGATGCCCCCCAGACGGTGTGCCCCCGCCCTGCACTCAGATCCCGGGTGCGGTGCCTTGTTTCTCTTGTGGTGCCGTGTGTCTTCTCTGGAACTTTCTATGAGAACGGCCGCCTGTGTTAGAGCACCAGCACCGGGCCAGGGAATGTCCCGGCTCTTTCTGCGGCCACCGGGAAGGCCTCTTCCCAGAAGGGCCCGCCTGTGGCAGGCCAGCCAGGCCGCGTGGCCGGGCGGCACGCCTGGGATGGGGAGGGAGCTTCCTCCATCCTCCTTCCCTGAGGGCCCCAGGCAGAGAAGGGGCCTCAGGGTGACTGAGGCCAGTGCCACTGGGTCCAGGTCACCTTCTCTGCCTGCTCATGACCTTGGTCTCGGACAGCCATCTGCTGTGGCCCTCAGCCTCTGCTCCGTGGATTTCCAGATGTTTCGGCCCAGACGCTCCCCCGCGGGGGCTTAGATAACCCGGCTCTTCCTGCCGGCCCCAAGGAGCACTGTGATGGCCTCACGCCCCCTTAGCAGAGTTCTGGGGCCTCAGCCCAGGCCCCTCCAGGATGGCCAGCGGCCGAGATCCTGGCCACGACAGTGACCGGCGGCCTCATGCTGACAGTTCCCCAAATTTTTCCCCGCTGAAGCCTGGGAAGGAGGCAGCACACGGGCCTGGGGGGAGACACCAGGCCCAGGAGGACAGAGGGGTAGCGAGGCCACGGTCACTCACTGGCAGGTCCTGCCGGCCTTCCTGTCCCCGCTCTCTGTGCCTCCCCTACACCAAGACCAGGGGACTCACCATCTGGCTTCCTTGGATGCTGGGTCTGAGGCCAGGCTCACCAGACTTGCCACCGGCTCACCAGGACGTGGCCTCGGCTTGCGGGACCTATGGTCACAAGGTCTGGCGGGCCATCCTGCCTGGTCCCCTCCTCTCCAACTGCTTGGAGCACCTGAGCTCCTTCCTGCGTCTAACCTCCCCTCCCTCTCCCCCTGCCCACCGCCAACCCCACCTTGCACCGTCCTGGTGGGCTGCTCCCCCAGTGCTCCCCCACTTGGGGTCCTTTTGCCTGTCCCCTCGGCTCTGCTGCCCTGGCCTCTCCTTCCCCAGCACAGGCCTAGGGAAGCCCCTTCTGGGATGTTTACGGTCTGCTCCTCAGGAGCGTGAGCCGCTGGGTCAGGGCCCTTGGCTGTCGCGCGGCTCAGTGTGTCCCTGTATCCGGGCACCCATGGACAGTGTGGGAGGGGACAGCATCAGGCCTCCCCTTGCAGACGGTGACCCGCACTCTGGCCAGTGACCTCTCACACTGCAGTATAACCCTCTGGCCTGGGGGCTGGAGTCCAGACCTGGGCGCGGCCCGAGGCCCCTCCACACAGGGATGGCTGGGCCCCGACAGTTGCGTGGCCTCTGGGAGCTCCCCACACGGCTGCCTGGAGTTGAGGGCTGGGGTCAGCCCTGGGAGCTTGCGTCGGAGGGAGCCTGTCCAGGAGCCGGAGGCCCTCCCACGGGACCTGGCCCTCCCGCCCCTCCGGGTTTTCCTGTTGGGGCCGTGCAAGGACGGTAGGAGGCCACTGCTGGTGGCCAAGGCGCCCCCGCTCTGGGAAGCTTTCTGTGACGCAGCTCATATTACTTAGAAAACAACCTCTAATCGCTCTAATCAGAAGAATAACACACGCGTTGTAGGAAGCTGGGACAATTCAGAAACGCGCGGAGAAACAGAACTCACGCCCCATCCGGGTCCTGGAGCTCTCTCGTCCCCGGCTTGCTCCCCGGCTAGTTTTCCCTCATCTGTCCATCTACCACCCACCCATCCGTCTCATGCCGCCCTGCAGAGGTAGCCGTCCCCCCGTCCCCCCGACGACCTCGGTCACTGGGGCCGCACTGCCCGAGGGTACAGACACGCACACTGAGCCCTCCCCAGGCCCTCTAGACCTCCAGAAAGCACCATGCTTGGGGCGGGGGACTCTGTGGTGAGGGAGCGTAGCCGTTCCCTGCAGGCTGGCACCATCTTAAACATTTCTTCACCTGCGATGGGAGCCTCCTGTGTGGCTGGGCCACCCTTCTCCCTGAGCTGGGGGTCTCGCGGTAGGGGAGTGCAGAGGTTGGCTGTAACCCCCTGGGGTCATGAGCCGTGGCCATGCCGGGGGGGGGGGGGGGGGACGACGACGCACAGCCCAGAGGGCTGGGGTTGGGAACAGAGCAAGAGGTGTTGGCGGGAGAAGCGTGGGCGCAGGGCCCTTCTGCCTTCACAGTCCTGAGGGCGGGTGGAGAAACCAGAGGTTTCCAGGAACGCTGCTGCCGTGAGCTCTCCAGCCGCGGGGCAGGGACGTGCGCTGCTTCTTGGCCCTGCCGGCCTAGCCTCAGCCCATCTTCTTCCAAGATAGACAGGCCTTCCTGCTTCCCAGCAGCCCCTGAAAGCCAGGACAGGTGGGGAAACTGAGGCCCCACTGTGCTCACCTGGACCATCATGGCCTTTGTGGGCTAAGCACACAGCATCCCCACTGGTCCTACGGGGTCACTGGGTTGGGGTTTCCTCCAGCTCTCAAGGTGGAGACAGACTTGCCCCTCTTTGTGGGGGGCATCATGGCCCCTGAGTGGGGATCTTGACCTCAGTCCCCATCATCAGGTGTCACAACTCCTGGGCGGGGGTCCTGTCCCCATCATGGGCGTCACGAGCCCTGGGCTGGAGTCCTGTCCCCATCATGGGCGTCACGAGCCCTGGGCGGGAGTCCTGTCCCCATCACTGGCATCGCAAGCCCTGGGCGGGGGTCCTGTCCCCATCACTGGCATCATAAGCTCTGGGCGGGGCCTGTTCCCATCACGCAGGTCACAAGCCCTGGGTGGAGGTCCTGTCCCCATCATGGGTGTCTTGAGCCCTGGGCGGGGGTCCTGTCCCCATCACTGGCGTCACGGCCCCTGGGCGGGGGTCCTTGTCCCCACCTTCCTCACCTCAGTCTCACTGGGTCATGCCCCTGTGCACAATGGCTGTACCTCCTGCCTCTCACTCCTCTCTGGAATGTTCTCTCCTACTCGGTATCTCAAGGCACCTCCTGTGCACGCTCCTTATTCTGTTGATGTCTAGGGTGAGGAGCGGGTGGTGGGAGCTGCTGGGTGGTCCTCAGGGCAGAAGGCAGCTGTAGGGCCGACTGTGTGGCTGGGACCCCCGCCAGATGAGGTGTGGCCCTCTGGCCCAAGGGGATGCACCGATGCAGGTGCCTCACCCCTGAGGGCCTGCAGGAGAGGGCGGGAGGCGCCCACAGTCCAGGTGCCATGACCAACAATGTTGCCAGGCACAGAGAAACTGGCTCTTCTGGGGGGAGCCGACGCCCGGGTCACTAAGGGGGAGGGGCTGGGAGGCCGCGGGGCCAGGACCACAGAATGCCACGGGGCCGGGTGGTGGGGGGCCTGAACAGTGGACTTCACGACGGCCCTCCGCTGGCTGATGGGGGTAGGGGGAGCCCAGGACAGCCAACTGCCCGTCCTTGTGAGACGGGACCAGGGTGGCTGGGGTCTTCGACAAAGGAGAGCGGCCCAGCCTCGTAATCAGGGGCCAGCCAGGCCGTGGCAGGAGGGCAGGGTGGGGGGGCCCTTCTGTCTGGTGTCTGCCCTCCACCTGGGACCCCAGGCCCACAGGGCATCTGCAAACAGACATTCACAATTGTATTCGGGTAAGGCAGGAATCCGGGAGGGGCTGCAGGGGCTGGTGCTCGGCCTTGAGCAGGAGGGCTGAGCCCTTGTCCAGCCCAGCCCTCGTCCAGATGGCCAGGGTGAGGCTGTGCTCCGACTCTGCTAAGCCCCCCCCTCCCCGGCCCCCCCCCCTGCCCCCCCCCCCCCCCCCCCCCCCCCGCCCCGTCTCAGCATGAGACCTGCGGTGTGGATAGGACATTCACAACATCCTGAGAGGTTGAGAAGCAAGGATGAGTGAGACACGGACATGACATTTGGCGTGGACTGTATGTGCTGATCCCCGCCCTGACCCTGTCCAAACACGGGGCCACCTGCAGGGACCCCATGAGGCAGGTCAAGGCCAGTCCTCGTGACTCTCCTTTAGGACACCTGTGTCGGGACTTTCACCCCCAGAAACTATCCTGCCGAGCCAGGTTTAGGAACGCCCAGATTTCGCCGGGGGCAGAGGGACTTATGCAGAAATACCTATTTTCTGAACGTGAACCCACAGTGCACTGTCCCTGCTTGTTACTATGGAGCTGAGAGCAATTTCTCCTACAAGAAGTGTGACCTCGGGGCACGGAGCTTCTCAACAGCACAATCTTTTCCAGGCATCATCCATCTGAGTTCCCAGGGCCTCAGGAGTGGGCCCCTCTGGCTGTGTCTGGGGCTGCACACTCCTGTGTGCCACCTTCAAGGGGCAGGTGGGGGAGCTGACGTGGGCAGAGGAGGCCAGGCCTGGGCCCTGCAGGAAGGTGCCCGGGGCTCCTTCCTGGTTGGAGGGAACAGAAAAGCTGACCTCCAGCCAAGGCCCATGAGGCGGGAGGTGGACAGCGGGCTCGGCGTGCAGGGCTCCCCAGGGCTTCTAGAGCCCACCAGCGGCCCCGTGTGGATGTGGCCTCTTCTCCCCGCAGGTCTGAGAGATGTGGGCAAGTCCTCGTTTAAGCGGAAGCCGTCAGCAGTACCCCTCTCTCGACGATTGGCAGAATGACTTCAAGGAAGATTTGCAGGAACGTGGAAAAAACTCAACGCCAGTGTCGCCCACCAGGACCCCTCTGACGCCGATAGGACTCCGTCGATAGGACTCCCTGTCCACCGACAGCAGGGAGCGCGCTCTCTTCAAGCGCCTGCAGACCAAGATGGGCTCATCCTGGCCCACAGAACGAGTGAGGCCGCAGAGTGTTTTCCATGACCGCAGCGGAATTAAAGTGGAAATTAATAACAGAAAAATAATAGAAAAGCCCCCAAACTCTTGGTAACTAAACACTGTGGTAACTAAATCCATGGGTCCAAGGGAAGGCCCGAGGGTCGGGGAAGACCCACCTGTGCTGGACGGCAAGGGAGAGCTGGTACAGGGCAGCCTGTGGGCGTGGCGGGGGCAGCGTCTCCATCGATCATCTGAGCGCTCCCCTGGGGGAGCCGAGATGGGAAGACCAAGGAAGGGGACAGTGAAGATCGAGGTAGAAACCGGTACGTCCGGGTAGACGCGCAGAGGGGAATGTGTGAAGGAAACCGCCCCGCACACTCGGTCTTCGGACTCAAGAACGTGGGTGGACTGCGAGTGAGACGGGGGCAGCGTCTGCGCTGGGAGTGGGGGTATGGCCGGGGAGGGGCGACCCTGTGGACCGACGGCTCCCCCTTTCACGGTCCCTGTGACCACCCAGACCGAAGGAACCGGCGTCCAAATCGCAAGGGCTGAGCTCACCCAGGACCGCGCATGATGGTATCTTCCCATCGGCTTCGTGTGGTTCACTTTCTTTCATCCAAGTGTTACAGTTTCCAGCGCACAAACTTTCCACCTCCTCGGGCAAATGTATTCCTCGGTGATTTATTGTTTTTGGTGCTAGTGTGGATGGGCTTGTTTGACCTACTTCTCAGATATTTCGGTGAAAACTCAGAGAAACACAACTGATTTCTGTGTATCCTGGAACCTGACTGAATTCATTGATTAGTTCCCATAGTTTTTTGGGGGAGTCGTTAGGATTTTCTGAATGTAAGACAATATCATCTGCAAACAGAAGCCATTTCATTTTGCTTTCTGATTTCGATGCCTTTTATTTATTTTTTCTTACCTAATTGCTCTGGCCAGGACTTCCAGTACCACGTCGGATAGGAGTGGTGAGAGTGCTTTTGTCTTGTCCCTGATCTTGGAGGAAAAGCTTTCAACCTTCCATTGGTGAGTATGAGGCTAGCGGTGGGCTCATCTTTTATGGCCTTTGCTGACTCCTGTTCATTTCGTTTTTGTCGAGCACTCTTATAATGAAAGGATGCTGTACTTTGCCAAATACTTTTTCTGCATCTATTGAGATACCCATATAATTTTTATCCTTCATTCCATTAATGTGATGTATCACATCGATCGATTGGTGAATGTTGAACCGTTCCTGCATCCCAGAGAGAAATCTCCCTTAATCCAGGTATATAGGGCTGAATTTGGTTTGCAAATACTTAGTTGAGAATTTTTGTTGAATTTTAGTTGAGATTTTGACGAACCTATATTGGCGAGGGATACTGGTCTGTAGGTTTTTCCCCCTTAGACTGTCCTTGCCTGGCTTTGGTATCAGGGTGGGTCCGTCCTCATAAAACGAGTTTGGGAGCGTCTCTTCCTTTTCAAGTTTTTGGAAGAGTTTGAGAGATTGGTGTTAATTCTTTTTTTTTTCTTTTTAAAAAAGATTTATATATTTATTTTAGAGAAAGAGAGAGCGAGAGAGAGAGCATGCATGAGTGGGGAGAGAGAGAGGGGGAGGAAGAATCCCAAGCAGGCTCCATGCTAAGCTTGGAGCTGGACACAGGGCTCGACCCCACGGCTCTCAGATCATGACTTGAGCTGAAATCAAGAGTCAGATGCTCAACCGCGGGAGCCTCCCAGGTGCCCCGGCAATACAGTGTTTGCTAATTAAAGTATGTACATTGTTTCTTTAAGACAGGATGCTATCACACGCTGATGGAGCGGAGCAGTGTATAAACATAACTTGCATGTGCACTGGGAAACCGAACAGTTCATTTAACCTGCTTCATTGAGATGCTCACTTTATTGCAGGGCTCTAAACACAATGCCTGTATTTTGAACTTACTGGGCAAATTGCAAGTTGGGAAAATTGCCTTTTTTTTTTTTTTAAGATGTTATTTATTTATTTGACAGAGAGAGATGCAGTGAGAGAGGGAACACAAGCAGGGGGAGTGGGAGAGGGAGAAGCAGGCTCCCTGACGGGAAGGGAGCCTGATGCGGGACCCAGGACCCTGGGATCATGACCTGAGCCGAAGGCAGACACTTGACGACTGAGCCACCCAGGTGCCCCCATAACTGTGGGGCTTTTTTGGTGGTGTCATGTTGCCTTGATTTTTCATGTTCCTTGGAGTTTTGTGTTACTGTCTTCACAATGGAAGGGGCAGTCATAACTTGCAGTCTCCACCTACTGACTCTCGGGAGATGCGCTTTCCCTTGACTCCGTTAGGGATTCTCAGGCTTTCTTGCACCGGTGGGCACACCCCCTTCCCGGCTCCTGGCTCCTTTCTGTGGCAGAATTCTTTAGTTTGTGCGTTTTTCCTCTATCCTGCCAAGTCTAGCCACGTGCCCACAGCCTCCCCTTTGCTTTCCCAGAGGGGGCTAAACCTCGTTTGGGTCTGTCCCCGGCCTGTGGCTTTGGGCTGGTTTTCTGGGCGCGCCCGCCAGCTGTCTGCAAGAGCTCGCTCTCGCCACTGCTGGGGCTTGGGAACGTGCACAGGCTGCTGGCCATGGTGTGTGTGTGTGCACACGAGCATGCACGTGCGCATGCGTGTGTGTGCCTGCCCTGGGCCGACGCAGAGGTGCGCGAGACTCCTTCCAGGTCCCTTGGTATTTGATGCTGGTGACAGACCAGCTGAGTGGCTGAGTCCTCAGGGGTGCAGAGCGGTTTCCTGCGCTGCAGCCCTCGGTCCCTGGGTCGGCAGTCTGGGTGTGGGCCTGGCTTCTCAAATCAGCCTTCATTGGTCTTGGAGCACAGTGGGGTTCCACAGGGTCCTGGCTGGACCCCACAGCCCCTCGAGACCACTGTTGTCGTGGCCAGATGCCCCGTTGGTTTTGTCAAGGGGGACCTGAGTGAGGGACATCCTGGTGGCCACCTTGGTGACGTCGTCTAGCCTTTATTCTCCAATGCAGGACAAGGTTTATTCTTCCTGCCTCCTGTTTCGAGGGCTCAACAAGCTTTCCAAAGGGGGCATGTTCCCCAGACATGGCTCTCAGCCTTACCCTTCCTACCGGGGGCCGCACGGCTCTGCCCTATTGTTGCTGTCCACGTGCTGAGGTCCCAGGAGAAGAGCCTTCGAGTTCCCTGGGGACCTGGGTGGCCCACCTCAGCAGCCTATGCCGTTGGCAGGATCACATTCCTATACACTTTTGGGGCTGGAGGTTTGAAGTTGACTTGATTTTTCAGGAAACATGTAATATATATATGTGTATGTATATAAATATATTTTTGAAGATTTTATTTATTTATTTGCAGAGAGAGAGAGATCACAAGTAGGCAGAGAGGCAGGCAGAGAGAGAGGAGGAAGCAGGCTCCCTGCTGAGCAGAGAGCACGATGCGGGGCTCGATCCCAGAACCCTGAGATCATGACCTGAGCCGAAGGCAGAGGCTTTAACCCACTGAGCCACCCAGGCGCCCCGAAACATGCAACGTCTCCGTGGCCGTGTCCCGCCCCTTGTTCTCTCTCTCCTCCCTCCCCCGTGGTCAGCTCTGCCCTGCCGGATTCTGGGGGGGGTGCTCCCCATGCCAGCCTTCTGTCTTCCTCAGTCTCCTCCGCATCTCACACCGCTGCTTCCGCGCTGCCCTTCCCACCCAGGCCAATACCGACCACACAGCCCCCCAGGCAGTGCGTCGGCCGTGGGGAGCATCTGACCGGTCAGCGGCCCGTGAGGGGTGTCGGCATGCACTGTCTGCAGCAAGGGGACAGGGGTGGAGAGGAAGACACAGGAGCCAGGGTCCGAAACAAAGTGTCCAATTTCAAATACAGTAACTACCTCCTTAGAACTTTCCGTACTGATTGTTGAAATTGTCCTGCCCCTGCCTCCGTTCCGATTTAGGGGAGGCTCACTGGGGTAGCGAGGAGGCTGTGAGCGCCCACATGCCCTGGAAATGATGGCCTGGTGGTGGCTAGACGTCCCTGTAGAAACTCCGAGCAGGAGGGAAGGAGACGCTGCGGGGGGGGGGGGGGGGGGGGGGGACGTGCCAGAAGATCGAGCGTGTCTTCAGGGAGGTGTCGCAGGTGGGGACACCGGAGAGATAACTTCAGGATCCCGCGGTGTCAGGTTCCTATCTCCTGGCCAAGAAACGTTATTTCGTGAGCCTGTCACGGTGACTTCATTCCTCAGAGAAGGACGCTAATTGGCCAAGACATGTAATAAGCTCTTACAGCAACAGATCGATGTCCCACCGGAATAACCATCCGCAGGACAGAGTGCGATCCAACCCCAGCCTGGGAAGCATGGTTTCCCGGGAGACCGAGCCACCTGCGAAACGGCAAGGGGAACCGTGGCTGTGCCGAGGGTCAGGCGGCGCTTAGTCAGAGATGCGATGGCCTCAGGCTGGCTCGGGTGCATCGCGGCGGTGTCGGACCACAAGCTCCCGGGCCCTGTCTCAGCCGACTTGGACAGACACCACCCTGCCAGCACGCCCAGTGCACATCTCCTCCCCCTGCTCCTCCCCTCCCCCCCTCCTCCCTTCCCCCTCCCAAACCTCCTCCTCTCCCTCCTCCCCCTCCTGCCTCTTCCACCCCTCCTCTCTTCCCCTCCCCTCCCCTCCCCCTCCTCCACTTTATGCTTTGTTGCTCTGTGGCCTTTCCACCCTGTGAACCTCTTGATTCTGTTGCAATCATCAGGTACTAACTTAAAAAAGGGTTTTACAATTACCAAGTGGTAAAATGATCATAACAAGTCAAGTGAAAAAACTTTTGGCATCTTCCCTGTTATTTAATTTTACATGAATCTCGTTTAAAACATTAAAAAGCGGTTTGCACAGCCGAATGAGATTCTTTCTTTCTAAAATAAGTTTGTAAGAGATGGTGTCTATTTGCTTTTGAGTCACTTCACTTCTGTCCTTCCCTGAAATGATGTGTATTACTTCTATGAATGGGGGAAACACAAACAAAACCCAGGGATGTCACCTGTGCTCCCCAAGTGGGGCCTGTGGACTGGCCGGGGACCCTCTGTCTCCTGGCCTTCAGGCTTCCGCGCTCACTCAGCGCTGTTGCGGCCTGAATTCCCAGCGGCTCCCCCCGCTGAGGCCAAGGGCCTGCTTCCTCCAGGCATCTACAAGTACTTCTGGGGGCGTCTCTGGGCTGTCTCTGG
>JAHRIG010000463.1:12838850-12982673 GCA_020311275.1 Eira barbara | reverse complement strand
GCTGTGTCTGGCTGTCTCTGGGCTGTGTCTGGCTGTCTCTGGGCTGTCTCTGGCTGTCTCTGGCTGTCTTGGGCTGTGTCTGGCTGTCTCTCACTGTGTCTGGCTGTGTCTGGCTGTGTCTGACTGTCTCTGGGCTGTCTTGGGCTGTCTCTGGCTGTGTCTGGCTGTGTCTGGTTGTCTCTGGGCTGTCTTGGGCTGTCTCTGGCTGTCTCTCGCTGTCTCTGGCTGTCTCTGGCTGTCTGTGCGCTGTTTCTCTGCTATCTCTGGGCTGTCCCAGCTGGCTTGCGCCAGCCCTGCTGGGCCACCAGCTCTGCACTATTATGGGGCGTGCCCTGGTGATCTGGGCACGGCACCCCTCAAACCTTTGCAGTGGGGGGCGGTGTGCCAATGAGAAGCTGGGTTTTAAGTTTGCTGAGCTGCAGTTATTGGGATCAATAGTGGCCGGCAGCAAGGGGTCCTTAGGGGTGCAGCTGGGGTACCAGAGGGGGACCTGCGTGGAGGGAGAGCTGCCCTTGTCTTCCTCCTGCTCCCGCTTGCTCGGGGCAGTGTCAGTCCTTCCTCCCAGGCCTGAGCTCCTGCCCAGGGCTGCCTTGGGCATGTGCAAGGCGCCAGCGTGGCCAGCCGGTCCTAGCAGCATGCCCGTTCACCCCCACATTTCCTCCGCACCTGGTACTGCATGCAGACCCCAAGAGACTGGGAAATGAGGCTCACAGTGAGGTTCCCCCGCGTGACTGCCAGAGCCAAGGAGTCGGACCCCGCGGCTGCCCGCCCCTTCCCCAGAGCCACCTTCCCTGTGGATCTGGGCCCTGGCTTTTTTTTTTTTTAAAGATTTTATTTATTTATTTGACAGACAGAGATCACAAGTAGGCAGAGAGGCGGGGGTTGGGGGTGGGGGAAGCAGGCTCCCCGCTGAGCAGAGAGCCCGGTGCGGGGCTGGATCCCAGGACCCTGAGATCATGACCTGAGCCGAAAGCAGTCGCTTAACCAATGGAGCCACCCAGGCGCCCCATGGGCTTTTTGACTGGGCTCTGCGGTGGTCGGGTTCGTGTCCCCGAGTGTGCACCCGAATGTCTACCTCTGCACCCTGACCTTGCAGGTCCCGTGGCGCTCCACATGCCTGCAGGGACAGGGGTGCTGTGCAGAGGGGATCGCAGCCCAGACCCCCCAAGTTCTGGAGCGTGCTCTTCTCTCCACTGGTCATGTGCTTCTTGTGAGCAGCGTGGCCTGCTTGTTCCCAGGATCTGGAGAGAACCCCGCCTGGTCAGGGCACAGGAAGTGGCCAGGTGGGCCCCCATTTCTCATCTCGAAGTGTACCTCATCTATTCACCAAGTCCACGAGGCTGGGGCGAGCCATAGGAGTCACACGTGCACATGGGCACACGCACGTACCACACACATCACACATGCACACACATACACACGCATGCGCACACGCTCCTGCAAATTCCCAACACACACACGACATAAAACCCACCCTGGGCCCTTTGTGACACTGCGGGAAAATAAGAAAATAGAAAGGAGCAGAAGAATCCCTCCAGATCTCTCCGGACCCAGAAATGACCAGGGCTAACATCGGTGTGTATTTTTCTCAAAACATTTTCTGATTGACTTTACAAAATTGCAATCAAAGGAAGGTGAACTTGCCTTGTTTACTTAAAAGGGAAGTGGGTGACCATATGAAGGAGTAGACAGAACGTGGCCCGGCGACACCGTGGTCCGTCCCCAGCCTGGAAGAGAAGTACCCCTGACCCGCTTCCACGTGGCTGACCCCAGAGGCCGCCACGCTGAGTGGAAGGAGCCACGCACAGAAGGACATGCTGTAGGGTTCTGGTTCCGGGAGGTGCTGGGAGGCGTCCAACCCACAGGGCCGGAGAGTAGACGGGGGGGGGGGGGGCAGCAGCGCGGGGGCAGGGGATGGGGGCTAGTCTCTCCCTCGTGGGGGACAGTGCGGGGGAGAAAGTTGTAGGGACGGACCGTGGTGGTGGCCGCCCCCAGAGCGGATGTGCTCGATGCCCCTGAAGTGTGCACTTCGAGCCAGTAAGGACGGGGATGGCGATGCTGTGTGCGTTTTATAATAACAACGATAACGATAGTAATCATGATAAGACATAAAAAAGAGTTGAGTCCTGTATCCTGGGGCAGCTGGGAAGTGGCCGTGGGTCCCCCTTTCCAGCCCCGGGCCTGGGGGACCTCCCCCTCTCCCCTTTGCGTGGTTCCCCAGGGCACTGAGGGAGAAGATGCAGTGGCAGGCATGTGCCGGCAGAGGGAGCCAAGCACCCATGCACCAGCCCGCGGCCGCGGCCTCGCAGGCCAGGGCTTTGCAGGGAACCTCCCAGGATTAGCAAGACTGCCGGACCTCAGCCCCTCCCACGCTGGTGCACACGCAGTGGGACGGTCCTCGGACTGGGCTGCCAGGCCACTCACAGGGGAGCAAGACGACCACTCAGGATCACCCTCGAGGGCCCGGCTGTCTCCGCAGGGCCTGGGGCCACCGGGAGCCTTGGGGAAGGCACTTGTCTTACCCAGGGGACTCACATTCACCCGTGCCTGTCCCTTCCCCAGAGGACCTGCCACGGGGTCCAGGAGCCTGGAGAGACCCCTCCTTTGTGAGAACACATGCTCAGTCTTCCACCTGGGAAGAGTAAAGAGAGGGGACAGGAGTTTCAGGGAGCCGTCTGCAGGCCTGCTGGAGGAGGGGGGACTGATGGATGGCCTCGCTCTCCTGTTGTAGAAGCTGCCTGCTGGGGCCCCAGGGCAGCAGGGGGAGACACACGGGGCTGTCAGGAAGGAGAGCTGCTCTTGGCCCCAGCCGTCCTGGTGCTCCATCCCCCTCCTCCTGTGCCATGTATGTCAGCATGGAGTGGCCCCCTTGGCCTCGGTCCTCACCCTTAATCTGGGAACGAGGCAGGGCAGTGATTTGCTGCGGCTTTAAGGTTTTATTTATTTATTTGTCAGAGAGAGCTCGAGAGCGCTTGCAGGGAAAGGAAGAGAGGGAGAGGGAGAAGCAGACCCCCCGCTGAGCAGGGAGCCCATCCCAGGACCCAGAGATTGAGACCTGAGCCCTGCCACGTGGGGAGGTGCCGGGCCAGGGGAGTCTTGGAGAGGCAGACACCATCTCATGCCTGAGAATCTCTTCAGGCTCTGGGAGGGGGAGAAAGCCCACCATTTCTAGGGCAGTTGTGGGAGTTGTAAAACCGGATCGGGCCTGTTCCCAAGGGGGTCTGGGCTGAGCTGAAGGCAGCTGGGGAGGTGACAAACTCAAATGACCATGACATTCTTTTCCTCGGTGGGGGGGAAAGAATGCCTTCCTGGCTTGGACCCCTGGGCAGGGCAGGAGTCCCGGGGACCTGGGGAGGGCTGGCTGGGTGCAGGGACACCACGTTCTGGAGCAGAGATGGCCAAGAGCCAGAGCAAAGTCCCCCTCGGGTGCCCACTGACTGCCTGGCTGAGCCCTGCACCGCATGAGAGGAGGGGAACAGCAGCGGGGGAGGGTATCCCCAGCAAGCGGGCCGCAGGGGAGTCAAAGGGGTCTGGCCGCTCAGCAGAAGTAAGTCTCAGTGCCTCTGTGGAGGGGCAGGCGGAGGAGGAGGCCTGGGGCTCCAGCTGGCCCACAGGCAGGTGTGGGTCCTCTCTATGGGGAGCAGACAGCCCTGGAAAAGAGTGTTTGGCTCTTTTTTTCTTTTTTTTTAAGATTTTATTTATTTATTTGACAGACAGAGATCACAAGTAGGCAGAGAGGCCGGGAGGGGGGGGGAAGCAGGCTCCCTGCTGAGCAGAGAGCCCATTGTGGGGCTCGATCCCAGGACCCTGAGACCATGACCTGAGCTGAAGGCAGAGGCTTAACCCACTGAGCCACCCAGGCACCCCGTGTCTGGCTCTTCTAGGGTGGCAGCTTGTGAGCTCAGGGAAGGAACCAGACGTCAGGGCTGCCCCTGCCCTGGGCCTGATCTGTCCTCTCTGCCCTGAGGCCTGAGGGCTGTAGCCGGCCTGCGGGGCCTCCCTGGGATCCCACACCAGCTTGGCTGGAGGAGCTGGGGGCTTCCGTCGCTGGAGGGAGGGATCCAGGCTACTGTCTCTCCGACTGCTTGTGGATTCACCATGCGTCATCCTCAGGGAGCCGCGAGTTAGCCAGCACCCCCTGTCATGAGCATGGACCCTAACCCACTCCGTCCGGTGTGTCCCCTGTCCCCCTCGAGCTCATCCCTCCACCGGGACAGCCCCTCTGTTGGCCCTGGGCACGCCGCACCTGTGCACCCACAGCTTATGCCGTGAACACGCACCAGTTCTCACTAGCCTGAGTGCCTGGCTCCGCCAGGATGCTGTCCTGCTCAAGGTGGGTTCAGACCGCCCAGGTGCCCACCAGCCCGGATGTCCGAGTGGCTGGAACGTGGTGGGCACTCATCCCACGGTCGCCCACAGGGCTGCTCCTTGTCCAGGACGAAGCTGCTCTGCCCAGCCTGGAGCGAGAGCTGCTGATCTCTTCTGTCCCAGCTTTGGATTTCCCCGAACGGCCCTTCTGCCATGACCCAGGGGTCCCCGCAAACGCTAATGCCAGCCTGGTTCTGGGCAGGGTGGAGGCTGTCTCCGACGACTGGAGAGGAGAGGAGTGGCAAGCTTGCAGCAGGGGAGGTAGCTGTGTACGGGGGTGGGGGGGTCCATGTGCCCAGCGGGTGCCAGGACAGGAAGGAGTCAGGATGGGGGAAGGGCAGGGGCTTGTCCTCACCCCTTCTCGAGAGCTGCGTGAACCCCCTGCACCAGCAAGCTCTTGCTCAGTGCCGGGGCGGGCGCAGGAGGCGCTCACAGGGACTCCCTCTAGCGGGGAGAAGGGGCGGTCCATGAAGCCCCAGGAGCTCCTGGGCCTTCGGGGTGGACGGGACCTCAGAATGTGGGAGGGGAGGGCATTCTTGGTGGGCGAGCAGCTTCAGCCAGGTCCAAGGTGGAGTGTACAAGGCCCTCAGGCTCTCAGGCCGTTATCGCCGCAGCCCTGCCTGGCCAGGCTGTTCGTTGCCAAGGACTGCCCACGGAGCCACAGCTCCCAGGCTACCACAGGCTCCTGGCTGCTGTCTGACCAGTCCCTCTGTGTGGAAGCAAGGGGGTCTTGGGAGTCTGGCCAAGCCCCTCCCGTGAGTGCCGTGGGCACTGGTGAGCCTGCACTCTCCAGGGATGCTGGTGGGCGCCCGCACTTTGTTCCTGCGTTGTCCGGGTTGGCACAGGCCATTTGAGAGGGGGTGGCTGGCACGGAGCGGAGCTGAGCCCGTGGCCCGTCTGCGTGAGCCGAAGGCTTGGGCTGCTCCTGTGCCTGCCCACCCCACCACCTCCGGAGGAAGGCAGGCAGGAAGGGGCTGATCAATTTCAATTAGCTTTAAGTCTCTGTTGAGATAATTCTGGCTTCTTCCAGAAAAGGCTTAGAAAGCTTCGATTCCTTACTAATGCGGGAAGGGTCAGATCAGCTCATGCAGCCAGCAGTGGTGGTGACTGCCACCATCACCTGGATTTCAGGGTGACCCCATGGGCTGTTACTACCCCCTACCTCTGCCACTTAGAGAGGCCGAAGGCTTGTCGAGGCGGGGAGCCCACCTTCTCCTACCTCTGGTCTGGGCTGGGCCCAGGCAGAGAGCAATTCTGGAGGGAGGCCCACCCTCTAGGCTTGGCTCTGGGAGCCCTCAGACCAGTATGCGCTCCCAAGGCTGGACTGTGGGTACCGAGGGCACAGGGGTTCCTCCTTCCAAGGGGCTCAGGAATGACAATGTGACCAGCTGTCTGCTGGGACCAGGATCCGTGCTAGGGGCTGAAGGTGATGGAGGTGTCCAAACCCGGGGAACTGACCTACCCGCGTCTCTCCCTCCCCCACTTCAGGCCCGTTGCGGTCAGGTCTTCCCGGTTCCCAGTCACTCTCCTGGCCCGGATTTTGTCCTTTGAGGTTTCCCAGAGGTCACAGGGCAGGGACCAGGGCCTGAAGCCTGGGGCTTCCAGCCATGGGTAGTGGTGTGTGCGCACGCGTGCCCAGGCCCCCATCCCCTTCGGGTGCAGAGGGATACGGAGGCACAGAGAAGCCCCCAGAAAAGTATCTTGGGGGGCTTGGGGCCAATAGGGACTCGGGGACCAGCTGCTTCACTCTGGCGGCCCCTCCCTGCTCCACCCCTCCGCAGCCCCACGTCTCCTCCGACTGGTGCCCCCCCAGCCCACCCCGCACACCCTCCCGTCCGGTCTCTCTTGGGCTCGGAGCCGCACAGCGCTCCTGCCCCAGACACCTTTCCAGCCCTCGGCCGCCCGCTTCCCGCCTCCTGGCACACTCCCGCACGCGCACCCACTTCTTCCCGCTCCCTAGGCCGCCCCTCCCCCCCCAGCCCGCCCCCGTCCTGCCAACCGCGCGCTCGCCGCCGGCAGCACCCCGGAACTGGAGGGCCGGGGCTCGCGCTGGGGGGGGGGGCTTGTCTTGAGGGTGTGCGCTCGGGCTAGGGGGCGAGTCCT
The DNA here is from genome assembly GCA_020311275.1 of Eira barbara. NCBI lineage: Eukaryota > Metazoa > Chordata > Mammalia > Carnivora > Mustelidae > Eira > Eira barbara. The sequence continues at coordinate 12,976,202 of JAHRIG010000463.1, read as the reverse complement.
GGGGGAGGTGGGGCGCTTCCCGGGAGGGCGCGTCCCGGCCAGGCGCGCGCTCTGGAAGCAGGAGTGTCCCCTGTGGGTGGGCGCGTCCCCGAGGGGGAGGGCGCAGTCTAGGGGCGGGCTCTCCGCCGCCCCACCCTCGGCCGCGTCCCCCGGCGCCCCCCGCGCACCCAGCCGGGACGGAGCCGACCGCGCGCCGCAGCCATCCGGCCATGGAGACGCGAGAGCGGCGGCGCCCGCGGTTTCGGCTGCTGCTGCTGCTGCTGCTCTGCGGTAAGGGCCGCGGGGTCTGGTGCCGGGGCGCCCCGACTTCCTCCGGGGCCGCGGGGATCCGCGCGGGCTTCGACCTCCCGCGCCCGCGCCGGGCCGTGCCTCCCGTCCTGCACGGATCTCGGCCTGCCCGGCGCGCGCGGCTCTGGAGCGGCGAGGCTTGACCCCGGCGCCGTCCCCAGCCTCCGCGGGAGGGTCCTGTGCCCCGTACCCGGAGGAGCCGAAGGCGACGGACCCGGTCTGGGAAGGGAGGCGCGGGGTCTCGTTCAGGATCTGCCCGGCCAGCGGGCGGGGGCCGCGCCGGCTCCTCGCAGCTGCGATGTCTCGGGTCCCGCTGCCAGCAGGCTGGGGATGGCCTGCCAGCGCGACACCCCGAGCAAGCAGAGGCGGCGCAGGTCCGGCTCCCAGCTCCCTGTTAGGTAGTGAGCTCCCTGTCCTGGAGCCCTTGCGCGCACCCCACGCTCAGGGTTTGGGGTGGTAGGAATCCAGACCCCATATAGGGCTGGTCCTTTCCACTTGTCCTTGTCCTCGGAGGACAGCCCTTCCGTGTGTGTGCTCGTGTTCTCCCGGGCTTGCAGGACCAGGAAGGTGCCGGCTCCTTGAGGCCTCGCTCCCAGGCCCCTCCTCCAGCAAGAAAGCAGGGCTCTAGGGAGGATACCTTGTTTGTGAATTGGGAATGGGTCGAATGAAAAGCTTGTTTTGAAAAATTTCACTAAAGAGATGATCCAAGATCAAGTAAGAGAGCATGTGTGTGTTTGAGGAGGGCTTCCCCTGGAGAGGCTGAGTGGGCAGGCTGCTGAGGGGAGCTGGGGAGCCCTGGCCTGGGGGTCCGGCGCTCAGGGCCTCTCGGAGCGGTCACTATCCCCCGGGTCCTGTGGGAGGCCAGCCTTGCCCTCACTGGCCCGTGTCCCGGGCTATAAGAGGCAAAGTTGACCTTATTTGAAATTGTGGTCGGCTTTGCTGATTTGGAACCCGCCAGGAGGTGGGAAAGGGCTTTCCCGCTTTCTGGGCCACCCTTCCCCTGGAGACGTCTGGGCGGAGAAAGTGGGGCTTCGTCTCACCGTCCAGGGTCAGAGCCTAGGGGGAGGTGGATTTTTGTGTCGAAGGGAAGGGTGTGTGGTGGCTTCCAGACGTCGGGAGCACACCGACATGGGATTTCAGTAAGCCTCCCGTGCGAGGCCCCTGGAATGGAGATTGGGTGCCTCAAGGGAAGGGAGCTCTTAGCCTCATTTCCAGGATGGCTGAGGCTCCCCTGGCCTGCCTCCAGCATGGGATTGTGAAGGACCAGAGGCAGACCAGAGGCATCTGGTCCTCCCTCGGTGGCTCCATCCACGGTCTCCCTCCCATGGAGCGCAGATGGGGCACTCTGGCCCGGGTGGTGCACCGGCCCGGCGCTGGTCCTGCCAGAGGGAGGGCCTTGGGAAGGGGCTGCTGGCTGAGTGGGACGCAGGGAGAGGCAAGATCTGCTCATGGTCCCACGCCATGTGTCACCGGTGGGGCCGAGCTCTAGAGGTGGCTGCTGAGAGAGGCTCCTTGAGGCCTGACTGTGGAGGGCCAGGCGAGGAAGGTGAATTCAGGTTTCTTGTGGGGGGATTCCGGACCTCCATTCGGAGGCACCCGCCGCCACGCAGGACCTCGGGGTGGTGAGCTCACTTCTCACCCCGACTGTTCATACTCCAGCCGGGCCTGGTGTCATAGGTGGTTGGCCGAGAGGGGCCTCGACGGTCTTCTGACCCTACTCCCCGTTTTACAGATAAGAAACCGAGGTCCAGGTTGGGAGGACTCTGCCCAGACTCAGGGGCAGGGGCAGAACCTTCCAGAAACAATGGCGCGCTGCTCAGAGCCGAGTGCCAGGTGTGGCTGCTCATTTCCATCTGGGGAAGGGTGTGAGGCTCCTGTATTTCATTTCCAAATGCCCCCGTAAGAGGCCCTTCTCTGGGAAGTGCTTCTGTTTGGTTGTTTATCATCTCCTGGAGTCTGGAAGTCCCCGAGCCAGCGGAGCCCAGTGCTACATTTTCTTCGTCCTGGTGGAGCCAACGGACTTTTGTGTGTCAGCTTCAATCCCGAGACCCTCCCGATGTAGCTGGCAGCCTGCGGCAGCCGCCCACTTTCTTGGTGTTGTCAGGAATCTGCGTCTTTACCTGCTGCTCTAACGCTGGCTGGGGCGTGGGGTTTTGCTGGGAGCGCTTGAGCGGGGCGTGCGGCAGAGATGGTTCTAGAATGCCTCTCCCCCGCCCCCCATCCAGGACACTTCTGGCTTGTCCCACGGGGCCTGCGTTGTGCGGACCCAGCGCTGGCACTGGCCTAGCATCCTCACAGCACCCCCCGCCCCCCAGTCCTTGACGGCGCATTTTCCACCAGCCCTGGCCAGGCTCCTGCCGCACTGCCCACTGCTGGTGGAGACTCTGGTCCAGGAAGGAGGAGGGGCGAGAAGAGAGAGGGTCCGGGGCAGAGGGAGGAGAATGAGAGGAAGGAAGCGCTGTGCTGGCTCTTAGTGGGCAGACAGCAGGTGGTTTGGGTGTGCTGCGGGGGTCTAGGTCCAGGGGCTGCCAATCCAGGGGTCCATTTGCACGGGATGCAGGTCCGGGGTCCAGAGGGTCCAGAGGTGCAGGTCCAGGTGTCAGATCAGGTAGATGGTCTAGGTGAAGGTGGGTTTTCACCGGAAGGTGTGGTGGCAGCCAGGAGGAGGGGACAGTGTGGGATTTGTGTGGCTTATGCCCTTGTGGGAGGTGGACGGAGCTCCAGAGACTCAGATGGGACACTGTGATGACCCCATTAGGGCAAGGCCAGGCCCGGGGATGGGTCCGAGGGCTGGGTGTGGAGAATGCTGGTGGACTTCCAGCACCTATGGTGGGGGGCCCATTGGGGAGCTGCAGAGAGAGAGGTGCCTTCGGAATAGGGCAGTGATGGGAGAAAGGAACACGGGCTGGCTTCATCATCATCCCCCTGCCCCCATGTGGCTCCCAAGGCCTGCACTCCTGAGTCACTGGCACCATGCCCATGTGGCCCTGGACCCAGGCTGCCTTCCTGCCAGCAGCTGGCCAGTGCATCTGGGCAGGGTGGTGGGGTGAGAAGGGGCCATGGCACACCCTGGTTCACTTGACTCTGCATTTGCCTGTGGGAGAGTCGCTTTTACCCTGGGCATTTAAACTGGGGGGATGGGAGCAGGGACGCTGTTCCTCAGGCAACGTAAGGATGGGATTGGCAGGAGGGTGTTGGCTCAGGCCAGCATGACAGGTCACCGGGAGGGGGCACCTCTGCAGGCAAGGTGGCTTGCGCTTGACCCTCCCGCTGTGTTACTGAGCAGGTGGATGACCTTCCCTTTGGGGTGACCCTGTCTTTTTAAGTGCCTCCACGAGTGGGAGCTTACTTCGGACAGGCCACTCTGTGGACATTGGTCAGGCATTGTGGAGGAGATGGCAAGGCTCCTCTTGAAGGAACATCGGCTTGAGACTTGACTGCTGATAGCCTGGACCTGCGAGCGAAGGCCCCGAGACTGGGTTCAGCGGGAGAGTGTGGCGGTTGGAAAGTGCCCTGGGAGGCCCGCCTCAGTCTGGCTCGGGGTCCACCTTTCCAACCTCACTGCCACCCCTTCACTCCTAACACCCGTGGGTGCCCACCCCCAAGCAGAGTGCAGTCTGGCTCTCTAGCTCCTGTCTGCACTGGCGCTCCCTCACGGTTCATTTCTGTAATCTCGCTGATGTTTTTGTCTACTCGTTTGTCCTGTAAATTATTGAGAGAGGAGTATTGAATCTGCAGCTGTTACTGTGGATTTGTCATTTTGTTCTTTGCTATTCTACCCACATTTGCCTCCTGTGTTTTGATGCCCTGTTATTGGGCGCGTACATGTTTAGCACGGTTACGTCTTCTGGGTGCTCTGAACTGTTGGTCACTGTGAAAGACGCCCTCATCTCTGGTGATGTCCTTTCCCCAAAACACTCGCTGCCCGGTATTCACACAGCCGCACCACCTGTCTTTGGAGCAGCAGTAGTGGTACATCTTTTCCACCCTCTTTGAACGTGTTTGAGTTTTTTTGGTTAAAGCAGGGTTCTCGTGAACAGCCTGTGGCTGGGGCTTGTCTTTGCATCTCAGCTAACAACTTTGCTTCTTTTTTTTTTTTTTTTTAAAGATTTTATTTATTTATTTGACAGACAGAGATCACAAGTAGGCAGAGAGGCAGGCAGAGAGAGAGGGAGAAGCAGGCTCCCCGCTGAGCAGAGAGCCTGATGCGGGGCTCGGTCCCAGGACCCTGAGATCATGACCTGAGCCGAAGGCAGAGGCTCAACCCACTGAGCCACCCAGGCGCCCCAACAACTTTGCTTCTTAACTGGGGTGTTTAAATCTATTTTTTAAAAGATTTTGTTTTTGAGCCCACTGTGGGGCTCGAACGCCGAGGTCAAGAGTCACACGTTCTGCTGACTGAGCTGGCCGGGGCCCCTCAATCTGACTGTTGGCGTGGGTTGGCTTATGTCTCCCATCGTGTCATCAGGACTTTTTCTCTTCTCTTTTTCGGTCTTTTTTTGGACTTATATTTTTTTAAACTCCTCGCATCTTCACCCTCTTCATTCGTGTCTCCCTTTTGTTCCCAGAAGCGTCCTTAGGGTCACAGGGCCACCTCCTGTGGGGTGCAAGCCCCTCCCTGAGCCGGCACGGGCCTCCCCGCAGGGTACTCTGGGTCCGCCCTGGGGACAACCCGGCCTGCGGGGCAGGATCTCAGCGGGTCAGAACCCGCCATTTCTTGTTGACGGGCATTTCTCCTGCACGTTTGCGGCTTAGACTGTGAAATTTCTGCTGCCGCCCTCAGGAACTGATCATTCATTCATTCACTCATTCTCTTGAAAAGTCTTTTCGGAATACCAACGAGGCGCTGATGGTTCAGGGAGCGAGGGAGCAGCAGACCCGCATGAAACACTGACAGTAACAACATCGGAAAGGCAGGAGCCTCTGTGGGCACATGACTGATGCCCGTCCCTGCGAGGCAGGACCCGTTTCCCTTAGTTTACAGATGGGGAAACTGAGGTCAGCTGGTGACCAGTGATGCTGGGTGTGAGCCTGGGTCTGCCCAGTTCTGGCTGTGGGCCTCTCTCTTGTTTCCTTCCCTGTGGTTTGTTCTGCGACACAACACTCTCTGCCAGGACACACACAGATGTGTACGCACATGTGCACACACACACAAACATGCATGCACACACATGCATGCACACACACATCCACACAGCAGGGCTGTGTGCACACACATACACATGTGAATACACACATATGCACGCACATACCAGGACACACACCACAGGGCTTTCTTTTAATTGTGTGGTGGGAGCCAAAGCAGGAGCCATGAGAAGGAAGGTTAAGAGGGGTGTCTGGTGGGGGGAAGGGTGGGTCGGTCCTGAAGGTGGGTGCTGCGCAGGGGGCAAACGAGCGGGGGAAGGTGGAGGTGGAGGGATGGCGGTGTTGGGGGCAGAGGTGGAGGGAGGAGGGGGCTGCCGGGATTCCTGGGGGGGGGACCCCTGCCAGACCTGGGGAGTGACCTGGCCCTGCTTCTAGAACAGGAGTCCCTGCGTCTTGTCAGCCCCGGGCCTCCTGGAATGGAGGGGCAGCCCCAGCAGGGCCGGTGGTGTTCGCCCCCGCGGGGGCCTCCGCCGGGGCCCCCGTGGTCCTAGATGGTCCACAGACTCTCGGGATCTTCTGGGGGTGTGCTCTGGGCACCCGCGCCACTCGCGCTGCCGTGGGGCCGCTCTGCCGTCCCTGACTCCATCCCTGGGGGTGGAGCCCGCGCCCGCCCCCACCGCACGTGGAAGCGCACCTGCTCTCGGCTACCCCGACCCCCAGGACACGCATCTCTGCCTGCTGTGCTCCCTCACCGTCTCCCTCTCACACCACGTTGGGAGGTCCCTGCGCTCTGGGTCCCATCTAGGTGTCACCGCGTGGGTCTCCTTTAGGCAGAGGCTTCATCTCCCTGGCCCACATGGCGGGGGCCGCGTGAGGGACCCCAGCTGCCTGTAGGGGGGGATGTCAGCAGGAGGCTCGAGGGTCACTTTGCAAACCATGTTCCTGGCGGTGTCATGCCTGTGGCTGTCCCCTCTCCAGGTGGGAGTCCCCCGGCGGGTGGCTGCAACGAGACACGCATGCTGGAGAAGCTGCCGCTCTGCGGGAAGGCCTTCGCCGACATGATGCGCACGGTGGACGTGTGGAAACGCTGCAACCTGTCCGAGTTCATCGTGTGAGTGCCGCCGCCCGCCCGCCCTGCTCACCCCTGCCGCTGCTGGCCCTGCTCACCCCTGCCACACCCGACCTCCCCTGCCCTCCCTGCCCATTCCCAGCAGATGCGGAAATGTCACTCTGTTTCATTCAGGAACAGTTCCCCCACAGCAGCTGTGTCTGGTCCATGCAGGGGTTGTGGGTGTGGACCTCACCCCAGACCCTCTGTCTGCTGGGGGTACTGGGCATGGAAGCCCCTAGAACAGCCATTGGGAATGGGGAGCAGGGGGCCTGGGTTCGGGAGTCCCTGAGGCTTGTTCTCTGGGCCGTTGGAACGGAGGGTCCGCACCTTCTCATACCCACGAGTGTGGCCCGGGCTGCAGAGCCGGGAGCCTGGGGACAGCGGCTGGCACCCAGCTGCCCCTTCCACTGCACCCAGGGAGGGACCCCTCGGGTGAGCTATCCTTACTGAGGTGTGGGGCTGCTGGGGCCACCGGGGCCCCCTCAGAGGGGCCAGCAGAGCCTGGGAAGTTCCAGGCAACCCCTTCTCCCAGACCCGCAGCCCTGCCAGCCCTGACCCCGCCCAGTCGTGAGCATCCAGGTGGAACTGGGATATTAAATAAAGGGCTCTGGCGGGAACAGGAGGGCGGGGACCAGCATCTGGAGATCTCCATGCAGCAAGAAGGAGACCCCAGTGCCGTATCAGTGCCTCAGAGGCATTGTGAGGCAGAGAAGAAGCGTGGCAGGCGCAGAGAGAGTCCTGGGCGGTGGAACAGGGAGCAGAAGACACGGCAGGAAGGCTGAGCTGCGAGCGCGAGGCGGTCGGGGAGTCTGCCCACAGGCCTGGTGACCTGGGGGCAGGAGTTCTAGAAGGTGGGCAGGGAGACGACGCAGGGAGAAACTCAAGGGCCATTTCCAGGTGAGGGCTCAGGTTCAGATCCCAAGAGCTCGCCCAGTGCCTGGCACCAAGTCCCCGGACAACGGCACGGCCGCGAAGGGGCGGAGGCATGTGTGCAGAGGGACAACAGTGGGCTAGACACACGTGAGGACTCGGGGCCTCACACGCCCCACGCAGCCCTGGAAACCAGGAGGGGGTGGGGGCTGGGGCTTCAGATTTCTAGAATGCTTTTCCCCGCCAATCTGTCATCATGGAAACAGCGTCAGACACGCAGAGCTCCTGCCTCGTGTTTCTCCAGCGCCCTTTCTCGGGGTGCAGGGGTGGTACCACTCCCCGCCCCCCAGATAGTGAGCAAACCACGGAAGAGGATGAAGTCAGAGGCGGAGGGCAGAGACAGAGCATGAGCGCGGGCGGGCGGGCGAGGCAGCCGCGGGTTGGCCGAGGGGTCCCAGGGGCAGTGAGCACCAGGGGGTCCTGTCCCCACGGTGACCCGTTTCTGAAGTCACTGCCCTTGTCCTCGCCCCACGGCCAGCTGGCTGAGGATGGAGACCCCCTCCTCCCATTAAGGGCTGCCTGCTAGCGAGGTTTCCAAGTGCCGTGCTGTATTGCCTACGAGCAATAACTCAGGAAGCAAATCTTGAAGCAAATCAAGGAGCTGAGTCGGAAAAGCGGCTGCCTGGCGGGAGAGGGCACCTGACCGGGGGCTTCTGGGCTGTGTAGCCCCCGGCCATTGGGGCTAGAGCTGCATTTCTTTAACTGTGTGTGCAGCGCCCCAGGAGCTGGAGGGAGGGTGTTCCGGGGGCCACACTCAAGGTGGGGACACAGGGAGGCCCCCGCTCACTAGGGGATGCTGGGGAGAATAAGCGTCTTGTGACCCGGGTTCCCCGATGTCACACATACAGTGCCTTTCTCGTGAAGAACTCCTCGGTTGTGTCTCCAGCCCGAGCTGGGGCCGGCGAGTTTGCAGGGCGTGGGGCTGTGTGCTGATGGCAGGCTGCTGGGGGAGTGGTGGCCTTTGCAACCTTCGTCGGCCCAGCTAGCCCCCAGTATTCTCCAGAAGCACCCGGCCTAGGCACTCGGCATGCGCCTCCGTGAGCCGATGCCCAGAGATGGGTGCTGTGCTCAGCGCTGTGCAGGTACACACGTGGGTGCACTCCCCGATCCTCTCCGTTATTCTCCTGGAGAGGTACTATGAACCCCACTTATAGGTGGGGAAACTGAGGCTCAGGGACCCAAGAAGCATGGCTGAAATCTGGAAGGCGGTCTGCGCTGTTGTGCCCGGCCTGCCGGGGGATGCGGCTTCCTTGCCTGGCTTCGCCCGCTTGGGTCCAGCCTCATCTGGCCTGGTCTTGGCCCTGGGGAGAGTGGTGGGGGGCCTTCTTGCAGGCAAGGGAGTCAGAGCAGGGTTCTTGTCAGACTCCGGGGATGGGGGCTGCCCCAAGCAAAGGCCGGGTTGGACCTCTCCTGGGTAGCAGGTCACTGAGACCCGGGTGACAGGGGGTGGCTCTGGGATGATGGGGTTCCTGTGGACCTGACCTGGGCACATCCCAGGCTCTGGATGTGACTCACCTCGTGCCTTCTGCTCCTGGCTTTCTTCCGTCTGTGTGGGCTCCTCCTTGTAGGCCTTACCTGGGGGGCCCCGGTGTGCGACCAGCCTCTGCGCTAGAACCCTGCCAGGAGGGCTGGGCACCCGGAGGGCCTGGCCGCGGGAATCCACTGCCCTTCGTTTCCCATCCTTGCTGGGTGCAGACAGCATCTGTGGGGGAAGCAGCTCCTTCCTGTTGATGGCTCAGGGCAGGCCACGTTCCCCAGGACAGTGCAGGAAGGAGGACATGGGGCACAGGGCCTCGGGCCTGCCTCACCCCAGCCTTTGTTCCTATGCGAGCTGAGGCTGGAGCCCACGGGCCTCCTGTTCCTGACCTGCAGGCGGCACTCGGCCAGGTGTGGGAAGGCGCGGGCCGTGGACAGAGCCAGTGCCCCCTGGCACGTGTCCATCCAGCCCTCTCTCCGGAGCACCCTGGGTGCTGGTTCCCAGTCTAGGCTCCCACCTCCGGAGGCTGCTGGTTGTGCTCAGGTCGAGGTGGCTGTTTGGCCGACTCTGGGTCCCCATGGCTGCAACCCTGGTCGGTGGTTTGAACTGTCCAGAGCCCACCTGCTGGACAGATGTAGCATCTCATGGGTGGCTTGCTGTGTGCCCTTTGGAGGTTTGATGACATGGACAGGGAGGCCCATGGGGGAGGGGGCTTGAGCCTGTCCTGTGTGATGGGGGCTGCTGTCTCCTGACCTGGCAAAGGAGGCAGCTGGCCCTTGGCCTTGGAGACCCCTCCCCTGGGGCCCACAGAGCATCTTCGATGATGAGGGCCTTGTGGGTCGTGTATCCCTCTGCCTTGAAGGAAGGGGTCAGGCCCTATGTGTCCTCTGGTCAGACTGGGTACAGACGGGGGGGCTCTGGGAGCTCAGGGACTCCCAGGGAGCTGGTCGTGGGCATGAGGCATGGACAGAACTCAGCCGCGTAGCTTTTGTGCTCTGTCTGCTCTTGGTTGAGACGGGCGGTCTGGGGTCTGGGCTGGATGAGCCCAGGGTGTGTGCAGAAGTCACCTCACTGGCCGGGGGCTTCAGGAGCGGGGGGCTTGGTGGCAGGCATGCAGCAGAGCGGTGCAGAGCATGGTTGGGCGCATGGGGGAGGCGGCTCCGGCACCGCAGAGTCCGGCTCTGGCCCAAGGGAGGAAAGGCTCCATGGCGGGATGGTCACTTTGCCCCAGGAGCCTCTGGGGAAGGAGGTGGCATGTCGGATAGGGGCCGTGCTATCAGGGTCACGGGGGCGCTCCCGTCCCCACTGTCCAGCACCACCGAGGACTGGGCCCCAGCCGCTCTCTCCGGGGTCACGGCCCGCTTGACGGACGCGCAGGGGAGCCAGCCGGTTGTCACGCCCTCCGCCTTTGCAGGTACTACGAGAGCTTCACCAACTGCACCGAGGTGGAGACCAACGTGGTGGGCTGCTACTGGCCCAACCCGCTGGCGCAGGGCTTCATCAGCGGCGTTCACCGGCAGTTCTTCGCCAACTGCACCGTGGACAGGACGCACTGGGAGGACCCTCCGGACGAGGTCCTCATCCCGCTCATCGCCGTGCCGGTCCTGCTGACCGTGGCCATGGCCGGCCTGGTGGTGTGGCGCAGCAAGCGCCCTGACCAGCTGCTGTGAGGCTCGGCGGTCGCAGGGGCCGCACCTGGAGCGAGGGAAGGCTGGGCCGGCGGGGGCTGGGAGCCGCCCCAGACCCGGACCCGGACCCGGTGGTCGTGGGCAGGCGCCACCCGGCCCCACAGCCCGCTGCACTCATGCTGCTCACCTAGGCGCTTCCTCTTTCTTGGGCCGGGGAAGAAAACGCGCCAAGACCAGAGCCCAAATCGCTGCTGCTGTGCCCGCTGCCCAGGCTGGGTGTCCGGATGGTTCCTTCGCAGAGCCCTGCCCGGCCCCGCCGCCGGGCCTCCTGCCCTGACCCCACCCCGGGCCTGGCTCTGACTCCGCTTCCCAGCCCGACTCCACCCCTGCCCTGACCCCACCCCCTGACCTCACCCCACCCCCTGCCCTGACCCCACCCCCTGCCCTGGCCCCGCCTCCTGCGCTGGCCCTGGCTCCACCCCCTCTGGCTCCGCCCGGGCCTCCCTGGCCTGGCCTGGCCTGGCCTGCCGGCTCACACCTGGGCAGGGGTTGGCGAGATGTACGCGCGGAGTCTGTGGGATGTCGCTGCGCTGTGTCTGAGCCCTCCTGGCGGGGAGCCCACACACGGCCTGAGGACGGAAAACCCCGACAGACCGAGAGTCAGGCCTGGGTCCCCTGGCGGCCAGGCACTGCCTGAGACTCCCGTCTGTGCCCCCTGGCGCAAGCCTCCTTCCCAGGCCCCTGTGAGTCAGGCCCCTCTGGGCTGGGGTCCCGTGAGCTGCGCGCTGGCTGGCTCTGTCTGTGCTGTGTGTGCTTTCTCCGAGTAAAGAGTCATCGCTTCTGGCTTCCCTGGTTTATTTCGGGGTGTTGGGAGAGAGGCCGTCTCTTGGGGCTGACAAGTCCTCACGCTGGTTTTCCAGATAGAAAGTCACTGAGGCTTTCAAGCGGTGGGGCGCGGGCAGGGGGATGTGGGCAGATGGAGGGAGGCCGGCAGGTGCAGGGAGCCTGGCCTTCTGGGTGCATTTCAGGACCGCCTGCTGGGTTTTCAGGGGAGGGGCGGATGCTGGTGGTGGAGGCTTCGGGTGGAGCAGCGGGCGGAGGCTGCTGGCTGCTGTCCCTGTCCAGTTCCAGGGCGGTCTTTCAGATGTGGGCTGTGGGCTCCAGTGCGCCCTTGCTGGGACCAGCAGTGGGGCTGGGCTCTGGGGGAGGCCGGAGAGAACCGGCAGGCAGTTTCCATGCCCTTCAGAGGCCCTGATCCTCTCGCCAGCCCAGCTCAATGACCTTCCCCCGTGAGAGTCTGAGCAGAATGGAGCCGGCTACTGCTGGTTCTCCAGAACCCTGTCCCGGTGGGATGCGGCGGTCATGCCCAGGGATCTCTGCCGCCCGTCACCTGGCCAGCCAGAGGCTACCTGCTCCCGGTACTTCAGGGCTGCGTCTCCATGGCTGGGTCCCTTCCCTCCCACGGGGAGCCGTCCTCTGCCTGCCATCACGCTGAAAATCATCTCTGGCTGGAGGTGGGGAATGAGTGTCTTCTACTCAGCTTTGCGGGGGTGACAGGGCACAGAGCAGCTGGGGGGATCCTCCGAGTCCCACGTTTGCGGAGGGTGACTGCAGGAGAGAATGTGGCATGCCTGCTGTGGGTGGACAGGGCCGAGGGGCCGGGACGAGGTGGTCCTGGGTGGTGCCAGCCCCGGGCTGCCCAGGACGCTTTGGGGTCTCCCAGGCATGTTGCGTTTATTACTTAGATCCCCATGCAGCTGCGTGCAGTCGGGGACTTGCTGGCCTGGGCTCTGCGTCCATTCCCACATTCGGCCTGGCTCAGCCATCTGCCCCCTGATCCGACCCTCTCTGGGGTGGCCGCGGTCCCTCATCCCTACGTGGGATGTCACGGAGACGAAGGTAGACCAGGGCTGCAGAAGCCGCTTCCTTTGGCTTCAGCTTCTGAGCTCCCCATGTTTTGTTCCGAGCATCTGGGCTGTTTAGAAGGATATTGTCTCGGTCCATCTGGGCGGCTGCAGACACACCACACCCCGGGTGGCTTGTAAACAACAGAAAGTTACTTCTCACGGTTCCAAGGGCTGGAAAGTCCAAGATTCCAGCTGGCAGATTTGTGAGGTGTCTGCTGAGGGCCCATGTCTGGGTCACAGATGTCCTTGCGCTGTCCCTTCTCAAGGGAGAGGGGAGGAGGGAGGGAGCTCTTTCATAAGGTGCTCAGCACATGAGTTTGGGGAGGACACAAACATCCTGACCTCAGCAGATGTGAAAGGGACCCTGTCGCCCTCAGTGGCCCCGATTCCTGCTGGGGGACAGTCAGGGCAAGACAAAGTCGTGACAGATTTCGCAGGTGTGGCCGGTGGCTGTGCTCACATAAGCTGCATTCACGGGAGTCTCTCGGGGATTTGCCTCCCTGCTGGAGTGTGGTTTTAATTGTACTGTTGGAGGACTGAGCTCCCCATTGGGGGATCGACACCAACCAGATATTAGTGAGGATCATGAAGATATCGGGGAAGCACACGTGCCGTCTCAGTTATCCAGCCCTGATTAACTAGGTGGCAGGTGCTGTGAGGGCTGGGGTCCATGCAGACAGCCTTTGCCCTCGGAGGGCTCCTTGTCTGTGAGTCTGGGAGATGAGAGGGGGCTGCCAGGAACTCTGTCTCGGGGGTGTGGCCAGCCTGGCAGTCAGCCGGGGCGGGGGGGTCTGGGGCAGCTGGGTTGCGGTCAGCACCCTGGGGTCCAGGAGCCTCACCCACACGTGGAGGCTTTCAGAAATCAGAAGATTGAGTAAACACACACATTAAGGGGTGCCTGGGTGGCTCAGTGGGTTAGGCCTCTGCCTTCGGCTCAGGTTATGATCCCAGGGTCCTGGGATCGAGTCCCGCATTGGACTCTCTGCTCAGCGGGGAGCCTGCTTCCCTTCCTCTCTCTCTCTGCCTGCCTCTCTGCCTACTTGTGATCTCTGTCTGTCAAATAAATAAATAAAATCTTAAAAAAACAAACCTACATACATTAAGAGTGAGGAATGTATACCAGCGAAGCCTGATACAACATACGTGTACTGTTTACCATCGGTCACCTACCTGTCTGTCCTTCCCAAATGGAAATATCCATTCTTTTCCAACACCCATGGGGAACTGATAAAAGTTGAAATGATTTTGGCCACATTCTTGGGTTGAAAGTACTTAAGAGGCAAAAGAAAGAGTTTTTTCACTTGGAAAGTGCAAAAAACCTTTTCGTATAATTTTGGATTCAAGAGTCAAGAGAAATGGAAATCACGACCGCTTTAAAGTCAATAAGGATGAAAAGCACAGTTGGCACACCAACGCGCACGAGACACATCTGTGCTCGGTGGTGGGAGCCGTACAAGGTGTCTGGCGCTCAGCGTGACTGACCACAGCAGGGACCGGCATCCCTCCTGCCACCAGCCGACGGCCCAGCATGGGGGGTTAGTGCTGGGGGTGTGGACAGGCCCCAGATCCCTGCGTGGTCACAGCGGCGTGTAACCTTAGATGCGCTTTCCAGAAAATAGGAAAGATTGAAATAAAATTTTCTGAGCATTCAACTCAATATGCAAGTAACCATAGCAAAGAAAACACGTAAAGTATAGAAGGAAGGAATGAATAATGATGGGAACAGAGCTAACGAGACCGAGAAGTTAGAGAGGACTTGATCAGTAAACTGGCACATTTGTTCTGAAGACGGGTGAGGTAGAAACCCCGAACAGAATAATCCCCACGGAAGAAGTTGTGAAGTTATCCAGATGTTGACTTACAGGGTACGACACTGGGCCCTGGGTGGGTGTTTACGAGCATTTGCATCATCTGTTCCCACGTGATGTATGCGTTGTCCCAGATCATAGACAAAGACAGCACCTTCCCTAAGTAATGGTACACGGCCACGGTCACCTTGACCCACTAGGATGCGTCCTGCCGAAGGTGACAGCCCCAGCACGACCAACAAGAAGTGGCTTAAAAAAGTTTGTGTTTGTATTGCATATATTTTTAATTTTCTGTGTATTATGATGTTTCAACATTTTTTTAAAGAAGATTTTATTTATTTTATTTTTTTAAAAATTTTAAAAAGATTTTATTTATTTATTTGACAGAGAGGTAGAGAAAGCACAAGTAGGCAGAGTGGCAGGCAGAGGGAGAGGGAGAAGTAGGCTCTCCGCTGAGCAGGGAGCCCAACATGGGAAAGAAGATTTTATTTATTTATTAGTGAGAAAGAGAGAGAGTGAGTACCCAGAAGGAGAGGGAGAAGCAGATTCCCCATTGAGTAGGAAGCCTGATTCAGGGCTCCATCCCAGGACTCTGGGATCATGACCAGAGCTGAAGGCAGCAGGTGCCAGTACCCAGATATTTCAACATCTTAAAAACTCTTTCCGTCTGGGAAGAGACTGACCTCCCAGGCTTAGCCTGTTCTTGGAGGAAGAGCCCAGGGGAAGCCTTATGATACGCAAACCGGTCAGCCCAGAGCCAGACTCCACCTGGACCACGGAGGCAAGACCTCTGCCTTCATCATCCCAGGCCAGGTACCAGGCAGCTAAGGGACACACCTGTCATTTAGAACCTGCTAGAATTATTTAAAGTAGCCAGTTTTAGGCTGTTCACCCTGTCCTGCCCTCCCTTTCCCGTGGAAACCCCAACAGAGACTCTGGCTGGGGCTCGCCCCTCCTCCGGCTTCTGCCACGTGACCACCGAGATGTGCCGTGCCCCCCTCACCCCCCCACCGTGGGGCGTACTGTGCCTCCTGTCTCTGGGCCCTCAAGGTCCAATCGCCTCTGTTTCCCGAGCCTCTCCTGTGAGTCCTCCGTGGCACACACCCAACTGACTGTCCCCTGGCTGGGGCCGGGATCTAGGGACGTCGTGAAGGAACCAGCCTCGTTACATCCTTCCTGGAGCTTGCCTGCCCACACAGCTCAAAGCATTCCACCCTGCATCCGGGGGCGTGCAGCAGGGGGTAAGGTGAAGGGCAAAGGCATTGTCTTCTTGGGAGTCTACCTTTTCTCCAGGAAATCTAGCTTTTCTAGGGCTTCTCCCTGTGACTCTTGGCCAGGCTTGTCTCACAGTTCCCCTCTAGCTGCAGGAGGGGCTGGGACTGAAGGGTGTCACCTCTCAGCTCCCAGAGGAGAAGTGCGGGGCAGAGGGGAGGGAATGAGCAGCCCACACCTGTGCCGCCTCAGCAGAGCAGGACAGGGGCCCCGGGTGAGCACAGACGCGCGGCCCCCAGGGACCTGCTGGTCCTGTGTCCCAGCGGCGAAACGTCAGATGCATCCCTCTTAGCGCCAGGAACGAAACAGAGGGGCTCACATTCGAGGCCGGTACTCAGGCTTATCGAGGGGACCCTCGTCCGTGTGGTAAGACTACGAAATGAAAGGGGCATTGATTGAAAAGGCTAGGTCAAAACTGCCGTTACGTGCAGATGTATGATCGTCTATCTAGAAAATCCATGAAGATCAATTAAAATAATTGGAACCAATGAGGTTTCATGGTGGTATGAAACAAAATCTGCACACAAAATCAACAATCTACCTATAAAACAGCAATCTTCAAATATAAATTAATGTAAGGGATGGCCTATATACAATAGCCATAATCTATAAAATATCCAGGAATCAGCCAAATAGGGCAGACACTAAGAATCTAATACATATACATATATAAAGAGCTTCTACAAATCAATTGAAGAAAAAAAATTTTTTAAAAAATATTTTATTTATTTATTTGACAGACAGAGATCACAAGTAGGCAGAGAGGCAGGTAGAGAGAGAGAGGGGGGAGGGGAAGCAGGCTCCCAGCCGAGCAGAGAGCCCGATGCGGGGCTCTATCCCAGGACCCTGGGACCATGACCTGAGCTGAAGGCAGAGGCTTTAACCCACTGAGCCACCCAGGCGCCCCAGAAAAAAAACAATTTTTAAATGGGCAGTCGATAGAAGGAACTACAAACAGGTTTATGCATGGCCTGTAAGGACACGAGAGGAGCGAAGTCCCAGAGAAATTGAATTAGAACAACGAGATATTAATATTTATTTGAAAATGACAAAGATGGGTAACATCAAGTGTTGGCAGGGTGTGTTGACAGGGCCCTGGTTTGACAATAAACCAATGCATCATTTTTGATGGGTGGCTTGGTGGTCTCCGTGGAAGGAGGGGGCATTCCTCCCCCCGAGTGGCAGTCCTGGACAAATACTTGTGTCCTTGAGCATAAGAGACCTGGGGTACACGTCCTGTAGCCTTGTTTCGGCAGTAACAGATTGCTCCCGATATGAATGTCCTTCAACTAGAGATGGCGGGACAGTGGACCGGGTACACGTCACAGAATTGGGACTGGATAAGTGAGCCCACCAGACTGAAGTCTCTCACTGAGGACAGTGACAGACCCTGCATGGATCCCGATAGCTGTGCCCTGGGGTGAATGCCAGCCAACAGCCGACGTCTGTGTTTCCTTCATTTTCCTCTGCCTCTGCCTCAGGATGGAGCCTGAGCTGATCCCAGGGACCCTGCCATATGGATGGCTGCCCTCCAGGAGAGACTTCCCTTTGGAGACAGATCGTCAGTGGAAGGGGGCCCCACACACGGGGAGGGGGGGCACTCCTGGTCTTTCTTCCTCTTTGTTTGCTTCCAGCCCTGACGTGGCACCAGCCTCATTTGCAGAGCTGAGCTGCTGGGTGGGTCTCAACCCTTTAGAAGGCAGATCCGCATTAGGCACCCATTGCTGGGTAGCCGCTGAGCAGAGTGAAGCAGATGCTGGTTATCTTGTGGGGTTTCTGAGTCAGGGATCTGGGAGTGGCTCAGCTGGGTGGTCGTGGCTCATCTGAAGGCTTGACCGGGGAACCGCTGTTGCGGCGCTCATCGGGAGACCCGGGCACCTCGCCACATGCACTTCTTCCTCTGGAGCTACTGAAGCGAGAGCGGGAGAGCATCACGGCACACCCAGCATGCAGACTGCGGTGCCTTTTTATTGTTATTATTTTTTATAGATTTATTTATTATTTTAATGAAAGAGAGTGAGAGTGAGCACAAGTGGGGAAGAGGGACAGAGGGGAAACAGACTCCCTGTTGAGGAGGAAGCCCTATGTGGGGCTCGACCCCAGGACCCCGGGGTCATGACCTGAGCTGAAGACAGATGCTTAACCCCCGAGCCACCCAGGCGCCCCAAGCTGTGGTGTCTTTAATAATGGATCCTGGCACCAAAGAAGAGAATTCTGCCATGTTCTGATGATTATACAGGCCAATCTGGGTACAAGGCAAGGTAGGGGATGACACAGGGGCGCGACTGCGGGGATGTGGGATAATTAGGAGCCGTCCTGGAAGCTGGCTCCCACGCTGTGTCTCTGACCAGAGGAAGAGGGGAAGGGGCCGTTTTTGCTAAGAGGGTGGGATCGCTGGTGTCTTTGCCTTATCCCTCTTGCCGCTTCGCTCTCAAGGCCGTTTCAGGCGTGTGGACCTGTAAAACAGCATGACTTCCACGACCGTGCTGGGAAGCTGAGCATCCACAGGCAAAAGAGGAAGCTGGCCCCTATCTCACACCATACACACAAACCGACTCAAACCGGATCAAAGTTCTCAAGGTCAGAGCTGACGGTGCAGTCTTAGAAGAGAAGGCGCAGGAAGAGCTTCCTGATGTGCGGTTTGAGACGCTTCCTTGGACAGGACACCGAAAGCACAAGCAACGAAAGGGAAAAAGCAGAGAGGAACCGGACTGCATCGACATTTGAAACTTGCATGCGTCCAAGGACACAATCACCGGACTCAATCAACCCATGGAGTGGGAGACTCTGACAGGGCTCCTGCCAGATGGGGCTGGGCAGGTGCTGACAGCAGAGATGAGTGCTCGAGGAGGGGAGAAAGGCTTCATAGGATGGGTGCTGATCTCAGTTTGCCAGGCAGAGGCATGAGAAGTGGGCTGGGGAGGGCACCGCCGGGCCCACGTTCGGGGAAGGAGATCAGTACCTGGCGGGGATTTCTTGGACGGACTTTTAGGCTGCTCTGCAGAAGCCCCCAAACCCACCAGCTTGCTTTTCGGCAAAGCTCTGTCTCCACTGCTGTCGTCAGTCCGACAGGGACACAGCCGCCAAGGTACCCGAGTCCAGCTGTGGGCATGAGGGAGCACACGAGACAGTGGGCCCATGGGCCAGGGCGTCCTTGTTAGCTATGCCTGACCAGAGCTTTGGGATCCGCGGCTCCTGGGAGGTGCTTGGTTTCTGAGGCGGTGAAGGCCATCGGTGAACTGTGCTGAGTGTGTGTGTGGTGGGGAGGGCCCGGGGGGGGGGCAGGAACGGGGGGTCCACCCCCGTTTGTACTTGGCTCCATAGCACTCTCAGCACGGGATCTTGGCCTCCAGTTTCGGCTGAATATGATGAAACCCAAAGGAGGAGAAGATCTGGTGGGGATGTGGGTGTTGGGGCTACGAGTGCCCGAACGAGCCAAATCTTCCTCCTTTACGGTGAGAAGTCCATGCATACTGAACAAAATGTGGTATTTAGGGAGACGGAGGAGATCCAGCTCTAGAAGGAAGGACATCCTGCCGTGCACAAGAACATGGCTAGAGCTTGAGGGCATCGCACTCAGTGAAACAAGTCAGAGAGCGACAAATACCATATGATCTCACTTCCCTGTGGAATCCAAGAGAACTGAGTTCAGAGAGAGAGTAGAATGGTGGTTCCCAGGGGTTTGAGGGGAGGATGGTGGGGAGATGTCGGTCGAAGGGAAGGAGCTTCCAGTTCTGAGATGAATGAGTTCTGGGGATCTAATGTACGGCAGGGCTGAGCGTAGTTAATAGCTCTGTGTTATATACTTGAAAGTTGCTAAGAGAGTAGATCTTAAAATTTTGTACCACAAAGACATTGTAACCACGTGGGGTGATGGGTCAGTTCACAAGGTATCGTATACATACAGCACAAAGAAGACACGGAAAGTATACTTGGTACGTGAAGCTACCACACTCAGAGCTGTTACATTGTACGCCCGTAACTTACGCAGCGTCACATGTCGGTTGTATCAGTAAAGCTGGGAAAATACCAGCTTTGTTGCAAGGGGTCAAAGCAAGAGGGAGGAGATGAGAGAGGGCAGAGCTGTTGACTATGTGTGGGCCTCACTAAACGGTTTCAGTGGGGCGTGAACACCTCTGGCAAAACAGAACAGGGGAAAGGCTGTGTGTGCATGCTGGGGCTTCTGTGATCCTGAGTGCATGAGGCTTGGCGGTGGAGGGGGCGGGGCGCGCGGCCTGGGACCTCCGCCCTGGACGGCGGCCCTGGGCTTGTTATACCTGTTGAACAGGGACCGCCCCGGGCTGCGTCACGGGTGAAGCCCTGAGGACACCAGGCTCGTCCCAGCTATTGGGGAAGAAAGGCCGGGCCCCTGCCCTCTCTGCCTTTTACCTGGGCACACCCCATTCCAGAATGCCTGGGCCAGGACTACAGCGATGGGCCTTGTTTTGGTGTCAAAGCTATAAAAAGATTTCTGGGAAAAAAACCAGAACATTTATTGGCAAGTTCCCATGATTCGGGGAAGAGCGGATTGTAGTGGTAGCAAATGACACGGCTTTAAAATGACACGTTTACGACATGTCCCCAGGACAAGAATCTGCTGTCCAGAAAAGCTGGGCCGTCCGGGAGGGCCTGTGGCCGAGGCGGCTAAATGGCATTTGTCTCTGCCCTTTGTCACATCCAGATGTCCCGTGTGGGTTGACCAGCTGGCTTGGACAGGTGCGCCCCCCCCCCCCAGTGCCTGTTAGCAGGAAGCCGGTGGACCCGCTGAGTGTTAGGTGTCCCTCCCTCAGCATGGGGGTTGGGGAGGGTTTCCAAGCTGCTCAGGGTCTGAGTTCCCGAGTCATCTCTGTGGCTCCTAGGGACTCTTCCCTTTCCCTGCACTGCCAGCCCCCTGCCACCTGCTCAGAGCAGGGGCTAGCTGGAGAGTTCCAGTGGGGGCGGGAGCCTTTCTCAGGTACTGAGGCTTGTCTGCATCTGGGTGCTGTCTTGGAGCAGGAATCTGAGCTGCATCTTTGTGGACTGCGGTGGGAAGTCCAAGGTTGGAGGGGTCAGCGGGCTGGCACGAAGGCTCAGGGCCCTGCAGAGGAAGGCACACCTGGAGGGGCTCCAGGGGGCCCCAGAACGTGCACGGCAGCCCAGCTCCCCTGTGAACGCTGTCTGCGCCAGGGCATCCGAAAAAGGCCCTTAGAGTTTCTTATGGGACAGGAAGTGACAGATCATGTCTACACAAAAACACAAAGCCAAGTACACCAGGTCGAGAAATCAGGTTGCCAGTTCCTTGGAACCTGTGCGCTTCCCCCCGTGGCTTCCCATCCCTTCCCCAGAAGCAAGCACGGGAAGACGGCACAGGGATCTGGGGACAGGACGGCCGTCTACTCGCCCAGGAGAGGGTCCTGGAAGGAAGCAGACCTGCCACACCTGGGTCTTGGGTTTCAGCTCCCGAGACTGCGAGGAAGAAATTCACTCATGTTGCTCGAGCCGCCTGGTTTGTGGTGTTTGGTTCTGGGAGGCCCTCTGCAGACTCGGGCTTAGGGCAGAGCAGACCCTGCCTCACCCCTAACTTGCAGGGTCCCTGGGGACAAGTTGCCACGGCTCTGGTTTTCCTTCTTCAGGGACGCGATGGGACAGATGAACCACAGCAATTCTGGACAAGAGCAGCGGGGTCTGGGCAGTGGTCCTGAGGCCCCGTCACTGGCTGCCCCCTGCCCCTCTGTGTCCCGTAACTTTATGGGACAGGGAAGGGACCACATGTGTGGCATGTGGAGACTGACGTGGAAGCTTCGGGAAGAGAGGTGCTCAGGGATATTTTTTGAAAGGGTAAGTGACTAACACGGCGGCTGTGAGTGCAGACCAAGGGCGCAGAGAGGTCTTCCCAAGAGCCGAGCTCCTGGGACAGGGTAAGAACCCGGGTTCTTGTCACTCATGGGCGGGACGGCCTCAGGGGGCTCCAGCACGAAGGCGGAGGGACCCGGGAGGTTCTGGACTCCTGACTCCTCCTTTTCCTCTTCTCCTTGCCTGTTTTCTGACAGCGGGTTCTTCAATTTGCAGGGCGCGTTTGGGGCACACCAGGTTTGGTGGCGGGGGCGGTGAGAGGGCTCCGGGGAGAAAGTGAGGTGGCCTGGGGGGATGGGAGCAGTCGGGAAGGGAGGGAGAGGGATGTAGGGAGGGGGCAGAAGAGGGCAGGGATCTTGGCGGCTCCTTTAGCCGGAAACGAAAAAGTTTCCAACGACAAAGCTGCTGGAGGAGAAACGTGGGACCTGGGTTTCCTGGAACAATAATAGCACATCCTTCCCGCAGGGTTCCTGTGCTCCGGGAATGGTGCCCAAGTGCCCGGCATCCTGTGGTCCCCCCGTGACCCTCGGGACAGATTCTGTTTGTATTTCTTTTACAGATGAGGAAACTGGGAGCCCAGTGTGGTCAGGTAGCGCTCCTGAGGCCACACAGCCCTGTTGGAGGTGGAGACAAGCTTAAACCCCGGTTTCTGTGATCCCAAATGCTTTCACCACCCCTGGACTGACTTGGGCACAAGAGAGGCACATGTCTCTTTGTGGAGAAGGGCTCCCCTTCCCCTCCGTGGGGTGTCCGGCACCAGGGGCCGTGGGGTACTGAGCTCTAACTCCAACCTGGTCCCAGACAGTTAGCCGGAGTCTCGGGGGGACGGTGGGCTCTGGCCTGCCCCCCAACCCTGGGTAGTCACCTCCTCCGCTCTGGGCCTCATGCTCTCTCATTTATGATAGGGGCATGGGGTAGGCCCTTGGGCACCAATCTGTCTGCGGGAGTCTCTGCGTAAGGGGGGGCAGCGCCCTCACGGAGGGACACCCCCCCACCCTGACCTTGGCCGGCTGTGAGGGATGGCGCCCCGGTTCACAGCAACCACGTACCCCCTGTAGCTCCAAATCCGTCCCCTTGTGGCCGAGAGACCATCTTTATGGAGACTTGTCGGAGTACTACGAGGAGGTCTGGACCTCTGCACCCTGAGCCGGCGGCGAGCCTGCACCCCATTACTCATGCACCCCAGAACCCACTGTGTCGAAGTCTCCAGCAAGCCTGCACCCCAGCACCCGTGTGACCACAGCCGTGGGCGAGCCTGCAGGTGACTGGCGTCCTCTGGGCTGATTAGGGCTTGGTGGGGAGACGTTAGTTCCTTCTCGGGGCCCTCTGAGAAAGGGTCCCGTGTGCCCTCACCCAGGTCTGGGGCGTGCATCACGTGGAGACTCGCGAAGACCTTCCACCAGACGTGCGTGCACGGAGGCTGAGGGACCCAGTCTCCGGACCCTCAACCTCCACAAGAGCCCTTTCCGGAAGCTGCTCTGCCTTCGGTGTTGGCTGAGGGATGAAGGGTTTCTGTATGTCTCTTTGACAGACGCCGTTCTCCCATTTTGCTCTTAACCCCCTATCCATCCCCCATGTGGGTGCGGCCGGGGGTCTCCAGGTACCCGGAGGCTCAGCTCCTAATCTTGTGTCCAGTTGGGAAGGCGAGTGGTGCTAACAGCAGGGAAACCTGTTCTTTTGCGTGTCGGGGATTTTAAACTTTTGTTTTCAACTCAGGAGAAAGAGGGACTGGCTGGGATTTCCCTGGAAGGGCGAAGGGTTCCCCAAACTCTTGTGTGCTGAGACGGGCTTTTCCGAAGCTGCCCGAAGGATGGCCGGGCTGGATCTTGAATTCTCGCTCTTTCTCTCCTTGGGTTTTGGAGACACATTGTCCCATCGTTGTCTCATTTACTCTGGGCGTGGCGGAAAGGTTCAATCTAATTCTTTGTCTTTTTAACTTATATTTTCTTGATGCGGGAGGCCTTGAGGACTGTCTTCCTCTTTGATGGCTCAGTTTTTCTAACGCACGCCTGGAAGTGGTCGTTCTGGGGTAATTTTCTCAGGCTCCTTATGAGCCCTTTGAGAGGCACACACTCGAGTCTCCTGTTTCTAGAATGTTCTCTCGGATCTGCTTTGGAACGTTGGTTCTGGGGCGCTCTTTTCCCCGGGGGGCGCTGCCTGTGTCCTTTGCCTCCCCTTTCCCTCCATCCTCTGCCTTGCTTTGCCGACTTTCTTTGGCCAAACGTCTTTGTGTTACATTTGCTGTGAGTTTCTTCTCTCCTGGGCCCCAGCGCTCTTTTCTTTGGTTCCAGGGTGATTCTGTCTCATTCTTCTATTTCTTCCCTGAAGTCGATCCATGCTTTTCCTCCCTCTTCTCCCTGGTTTGGTCCGTGTCCCTTGTGGATGTCTGATTCAGAGTGGGTTTCATGTCCTCAGACGCTTGTTGGGGCGTCGTTGGTTTTATTTGCGGTGTAGACGTGCGGCTTCCTTTGTCCTGTGTTTCGGGGGGAGCGAACTTCCCTCTGTTCCTTTCCTGATGCTCTGGAGCGTTGTCTGTGGGCTCCAGACCCACCTCGTCTATTTTCTGCCCCAGGTTTGTAGGGAGACCTCAGCCTTCCCGTCAGTCTGGGGACCGTCCTTCGGGGGAGGGTTTGCTTTGGAGGGGGCTGCGGACCCTCTGTGGGCCGCCTATTCCCACGCCGCTCCTTCCCTCACCCAAATCCCGGTGGACCTTCTTCCCTCCCGTTAGGCTTTCAGGAGGAGAGTTCCTTCCAGTCCTGCTTTCCCGATGTGCTGCTGGCCAGAGAGGACGGGTTTTCGGGGGTCCCCATGGCCACACCTCCGGCGGTTGGACTGGGGGCCGCGGGCAGGGCCTGGAGTTGAGGCTTGTAGCTTTTTCTCTTCTGACACATCTTTCAGTCCTTTATTTATTTATGTTTTAATTCCAGTATAGTTAATATTTTGCCGTGTTGGCAGGTTTTTTTCCCCAAGTAACACGGAGGGTTTTGCATAGAAATTTTAAAGGTACTCTGGGTTATTCGGGGAGAGGCGTTTGGAGTCCTGCTTTCTTTCACGGACACACCACCCAGGCAGACAAGTCAGGGAAACTGTAGAAGGTTGGCCGGCACCGTTGGTCAACATGACCTAAGCGGTATTTGCAGAACCACGAATGCAGGAACAGACGCTTGGAAGGGCCGTATGGCTTCCTCGCGAAGATAGTCCGCCTCCCCGAGCTTGGAAACAAGCCTCCGTAAGAGTCAAACGTTCGTAATCACACATAGTATATTTTGTTCCTACAATGAAATTAAATCAGAAACCAGCCAGATATCTAGAAAATCCCCAGGATATCTGGAAATTAAGCAAAACTCCTTTAAAGAGTGCATGGGTCAGAGAAAAAAAAAACAACCCAGGGCAATTGTTAGGAAATGTCTCATCCTAACATAAACACATCAGAGTTTGTGAGATGTGCCAAAGCGGTATTGAGTGGAAAGTCATAGCCTTGACTGCGCACATCAGAAAAATTTAATTCTGGGCACCCAGGGAGCTCAGTCAGTGAGGCCCACCTTCAGCTCAGGTCATGGCCCCAGGGTTCTGGGATCGAGCCCCCTGTGGGGCTCCCTGCTCGGCGGGGAGTCTGCTTTGCACTCTACCTCTGCACTCCCCCCTGATTCGTGCTCTCTCTCTCTCAAATAAATGAATACAATCTTTAAAAAAAGAAAAGAAAAGAAGCACAAGTCTAAATTAATGACATGATTCCATCTAAAGCAGCCAGGGAATAAAGGGCAAATTAAACCCCAACTAAGTCTAAGGCAGGAAATACCAACGACAAGAATGGGAATCGGAGAGACGGAAGGCAGCTGACCCACAGGGGAATCGGTAGAAGCAAGAGCTGACTCTCCCAAGAGATTCCCAACATGGGCAAAATCCCAGCAAGACTGATGAAAAAGGAAAGAAGGAATCTAAAAATTACAGGCATCAAGGGGAGGGGGCTCTCATACTAGATCCTGCAGACGTTGCAAGGATGATAAGGGAAACAGTACAGGCAAGCTGGCGGCAGTAAGTTTGACAACTGAGATCCCAGAACAAATTCCTTGAAAAAATAGTTCGTGAAAACAGGCGCAGAATACTGGCCAATCTGAATACTCCATAGCTACACAAGAAATGGGATTCTTTTTTTAAGAAGTTTATTTCTTTAGTCATCTCTGCACCGAACATGGGGCTCGAACTAACTCATGACCCCAAGATCAAGAGCCACAGGCTCTTCCCATGGAGTCAGCCAGGTGCCCCAAAATGGAATCCTTTGTTTCCCCCAAAGATTTTATTTATTTATTTGACAGAGAGAGACACAGCGAGAGAGGGAACACAAGCAGGGGGAGAGGGAGAGGGAGAAGCAGGCCCCCCGCTGAGCAGGGAGCCCGATGCGGGGCTCGATCCCAGGACCCCGGGATCATGACCTGAGCCGAAGGCAGCGGCTTAACGACTGAGGCATGGAATTTTTAATAAAAAACCTTCCTAGGGGCGCCTGGGTGGCTCATGGGTTAAAGCCTCTGCCTTCGGCTTAGGTCGTGATCCCGGGGTCCTGGGATCGAGCCCCGCATCGGGCTCTCTGCTCAGTGGGGAGCCTGCTTCCCTCTCTCTCTCTGCCTGCCTCTCTGCCTACTTGTGATCTCTGTCTGTCAAATGAATAAATGAAATCGTAAAAAACAAACAAACAAAAAAAAACCTTCCTAGAAAGAAAAACTCTAGAGCCAGATCGCTTCATTGGTAAATCCTGTCAAATACTTAAGGGAGGGACAACAGCAACGTTAAACTAAAACCGTGTGTGTCAGGAGTGCCGCGGAGCTCATTTTCGGACAACTCGCTCACAGCAAGGGACTATCGGAAAGTTAGAGACCAGGATCCCTCGTGGATGCGCAGGTTGTTGAGGAAGCGTCAGCAGATCACGTTCAGCTCTGCAGAGCAAGGGCAACCAGGTGGGTCTGACCCCAGGAATGCGAGGTTGGTTTTACATTACAAAATGAATGGAAAGGGGGTGCCTGGGGGGCTCAGTCGGTTGCGTCTGCCTTCGGCTCAGGTCAGGATCTCAGGGTCCTGGGATCGAGTCCCGCATGGGGTGGGGGAGTCCTTGCTCAGCAGGGAGCCTGCTTCTCCCTCTCCCTCTGCCGCTCCCCCCTTCTCCTGCACACGCTCTCTCTCTCTCTGTGTCGAATAAATAAATAAAATATTTAAAAAAATGAATGGAAATCACATTCGCAGAATAAAGCAGAGAATTCACATGGGTGTGGGAAACAAAATTCAACCGGAGTTCGTGTAAGGAGTGTCCACAAACTAGAAACAGAGCAGAAGCCCCCATGGTGGGAGCACAAGGGGGGGGTCCGAGTCCCGCAGGTGCGCCCGCTCGGCGACCCGTCCTGGGGGCAGCTGCTCCTGGACCTTGGCCGGGGCCGGTCCACCCTTCCTTGGACTTGGACTCTCACTTCCCCTCGCCCTTGCAGAGCACAGCGTCCACTTCCCGGCTGGACCTTCCCCTCGGGACGGGCGTGCCGGCCTTCAGG
This sequence comes from Eira barbara, assembly GCA_020311275.1. Classification (NCBI taxonomy): domain Eukaryota; kingdom Metazoa; phylum Chordata; class Mammalia; order Carnivora; family Mustelidae; genus Eira; species Eira barbara. Next base: position 12,949,330 of record JAHRIG010000463.1, on the reverse strand, counting down.
GCGGGGAATGGCATTAGTGGGCCCGCGTCTCGCTGCAGAGAAAACTGCGCGTGGGGCGCCTTGGCTCGGCACCTGTCTCTCAGCTCTCCAGGGTGACGCCAGGACACACTGGGTTAGGAGCTCTTGGGAGGAAGAGAAAACTCAGATAATTTTTGTGTTTAGCTCAGAGCAAAATATTCACGGCCTTGGCCGGTTACAGGGTGCACGCCTGCGCTTCCGATGGGGACGCTCTGTCTCCTGGGAGGCTGTGACCACACCCTCAGGACAGAGCCTGGACGCGAGGGGCTGCCCTCTGTCCCCCAGCCCGTCCCGGGTCTTCTCACTTCAAGCGGACCTCCTCGGTGGTCCACGATCGCCCACCGGGGAGCCACCTGGACGGCGACCTGCTGCTTTTTCACGGTTGTCCAAGAGCCCCATGGACTTGGGGCTGGGTAGGCAGGTGGTTTTGGTGAACACTGCTGGTTCAACCCCGCCCCAGAAGCCATAGGCGGGGAGCTGGAAACTCAGTCCGGGAAAGGCCAGGGCTTTGCCAACATCCTATCTTCAAGTCCATTGTTTTTAGGAAGTCCTGCCTGTGGCATGGGAAAAGCACGGTCTGAATTAGCTCTCCAGGGAAAGCCGTTTCAGGACATGACGCTTCTCAGGACAGCGGCTCAACGATGGCTCAGAGGAGCTGGGAGGGTGGGCTCCAGGCTCTGCTGTGTGACCTGCAGGCTGGGTTTCCTCCCCTGTGGAAGATAATGACCATCCCAGCTCGCAGGGTGTCATAACACCACAGGGGCTGGGTGCATGGGGCGTCCCGGGGTGTAGTGCTTGGGCCGTGGTCACCGAGTGGCACCTGTGGCTCTTCCTCCTGGACCACACTGGTGATGCACGTTCCTGTGGGACCGGCTGTCGCTTTTCTGGGAACAGAGGAAGTTTGGAAGTGTGTGACAACAATGTGTAAGGGGGTCCCCACGGGGTGGGGGCAGGGCTCCCGCCTAGAGCCTCCTCTGCCCCCAGCTCGCCTACCATGACATGCTGCCCAGTGAGCCCAGGAACCCAGAAGCCCAGAAGAACACATCTTCCTTCACGCCCAGCGTCACACCCACACACCTGAGGGTCACCCCCGCACCGGAGGTCAACCCGGTTCCTCGCCTGGCTCACTTTGGTGTCTCCTGAGTTGGGGTCACCGATATGGCCTCCGCATGGCCGCAGGAGGGTGGCCGTGGGGCGGCCTGTGCACTCTCAGGAAATGCGTTGGTTCCCGGGGAAAGCACCTGTGTTCTCCAGCGCCCCTCTCCTGAGCTCAGGGGGTCCCTGGGCTGCAGGCTGGGCGCACACGGAGTCCCCGTGGGCACAGCCCCCTCCCTCCTGACCTCTCCCAGCCCTGGTGGGAGGTGGGCTCCAGCCGGGCAGGCTGTCCTGGCAGGGGCCTCAGGGGGGTGGACAGGGGAACGGCCGTGGCCCGCCACCTGCGAGGACTGTGCTTGTCTGTTTGTCCGATGCGCTCCCAGCCGGCGGTGATATGTGGAGCCCCTGGAGCCCCCGTCCCCACCCCCGAGTGCGCTGCAGGGGGAGCAGACCCTGGACTTTCCGGGTCCCCCAGAGGCTCTTGCCCGGCCTCCACCCAGACTGTGGACAGCCTGACATAGTGACACCGGAGGGGGCGGGAGCGTGCCCCCTGATGGTGGTGTGCAGTGCCCACGGTGACCCTCAGCCAGGTGACATGGCCAACACTTTTCCACGAGACGGTGAGCGGCGCTGTCAGTTCTGATGCAGCCAGACAGCGCTCAGGGCTGCCCCTCAGGCTGGAGGTGAAGAGGTGGCCTCTCCCCGCCTCCCGCTGGCCGTTGGCCCTCCTTCTCGTGGGACTGAGACGGAATCCCTGCTGTGGAATTCCCAGCTCGGAGGCCTGGACGGTCGCACGGTGTGTGGAAACCTCCCTCCCATCAGTGGCTCGGGACGGCCCCCCGGCACGTGCATCTCGAGGGCCCTGCGGTTAAGTTTCGGGGAGTCGACAGTAATGTGAGAATTTTCGGCCACATGGTGGGGGTTTGTGCTCCCAACCCCGTGCTGTTCAAGTGCCCCCGAGTGTCCTCATTCCTTTGACATCTGGCTCCCCGTTGTCCTTCCCGGGAGCTCCGCGCCTGCTCCCTGGGCGACGTGTCCCCAAGGCCAAGAGCCGTCTGCTTGGCGGACCGCGGTGAGGACCCAGAGCCTGGGCTCCAGGTCAGGTGCATGCGGGTCGCCAGGGCAGGGCCTTCTGTGCGGGGGAAAGTCTGGGAAAGTTCCTTCAGTCATTCAGCCTCCACCTCTCCGCCTGCTGGGAGGCAGGTGCCAGCAGCGCTGAGCGAGCGGTGTGGGGTGTTTGTGGCTGGGGTCCCCGTGACCCCCACAGGTAGGCCGAGCCTGCTCTGTGCACGACCGCAAAGGCCTCCGTCAGGACAGAAGGGACGGCGTTCCCGCAGCTAGCATCTCGAGGGCTCACCCACCCCGTCGTCAGTCTGGTCTCTGAGCTGCGGACCAGCAGGGGCTGCGGGTGGTCATGGTGGGCGGGACTCAGCCAGAGCTCTCTGAGTCCCACTCCGGGTGCCCACCCCTGGGTCTGGGGACAGGGCTCCTGCTCAGGTAAGGAGGTCTGATCTGTGTCTCTCTGCATCAGCAAACAGAAGGTGGTGATTGGCCAAATTGTTCACATAAGGAGAGCAAAAGCATCCTTGTTCCCCAAGCTTTAAAAATATCCTGGAATATGGGGCTTTGGATATCAGGGGCAGATGGCAGCCGTCCGGGCCACATAGCATGGGGGAGGGGTCAGGAGCTGGTCCAGGGGTCACGCAGGACAGGGTCGGGGTTAGGGGCTGGTTTAGGGGGCACGTAGCTGAGTGGGGAACCTCTCTCCAGCCTGCGGCGCTGCCGGCCCTGCTCCCCAGGACCCCTGAGGTGGGCTTTGGTCACAGGCTCCTCTGTGCTAAGTGTCACGAAATAAGACATGACAAAGTCGGTTCGGACGGTGTCTCTGGGTCCGCACAACCAAGGAACCTGTGGACGGATGGGGTCAGTCTGCGAGGACGCCGGTCACACTTGAACCGTGACTGTCTCAGTGGGCGAAGACTGAAGTCGCCGTGGGCTTTCTCCTCTGAACTTACAAGTCGGGTTTGCCTTTTGGGGTGAGAAGACCCCCAGGGTGGCGTGCCTTCTCTTCCTCCATCTCCCCCCACCCCTGACTGGGAGACACCCCCACTCGTCCATCCCGCAGCAAACGCCCGCACCCACCACGCTCTGGGCACCGGTCCCGTGGGGGCGCGGGCATGCCTGGGCCTCGGGCGGCCGTGGGAGGTCTGGGAGAGGCAGCCGCACTGGCTCACAGCTCGTGGCCCTGCCGCTGGCGTCCGGGCCGTCCTGGGCACGAGATCCCAGCTCCTGGGCAGGATGGGGCGTCTACACCAGCAGTATCCCAGCAAAGAGGTCGGTTGTGCACACCTGGACCTGCCTCCTTTCTCAGGAGGTCCAGCCCAGCCGACGTTCGCCGGCGTCTCAGGGTCCAGGCCCTGTACACGGCCACTCCGGGCTGCAAGGGCGTCTGGGGGTGGGCATTTGAATAGGGGCCCGTGGACACCCCAAGTTAAGTTGGGGCTCCTTTGACGAAGGAAGGGGGTTTCGGCAGCAAACCAGCAAGGTTTGTGCCAGCAAGGGTGGAAAGCAGGCAGTCAGGACCCCCGGGGCTGGGCGGGGGGAGCGACACCTGTAGGGCAGGAGGGGGCCGTCCTCCCAGGGCCTGGAAGGGCGTGCATCGAGAGAAGCCTCAGCGGCCAGTCGGGAAGGTCCCCGTGTCCCGAGGACTGGCCTTCCTGCCTCCCAGGCTGTCCGTCTGTTCTCTGCAGAAGCTCCTGCCCCAGCCGGGCCTCACCCCTCCTGCTCTGGAGCTGGTTGCTGCGGACGGTGTCCCTCCCGTGGGCTGTCGCTGTGCTCTCAGCACCCGGCCCCCTCCTCCGGGAGGCCCCTCCTCACCTAGAGCCCTGAGCAGGGCCACGGTGGGGGCCGCGTCCTCGAAGAAAGTCTCCTTCCTCTTGTGAGGTCCTGTTGGATCTGATCCAGTCTCAGGGTTAAGGAGACTTGGTCACAACAACGGTCACAGCCAAAGTCTCTCTAACTTTCCAGGAAACCTGCCGAGGACTCAGAGGGCTCTTTTCCAAGTTCGGAGAAAGTTTTCCTTAAAGCTCCTGAACGTGGGCTGTCTCTGGAGAGGTCTGACCCCGACCGAGGCCCCGGCCTCCCTGTGCTCGTGGGCCACACCCGTGAATAAGCCTGTGACTCAGCCCCTTCCTGTCGAGGAAACCGGACCTGGGTGTCCCTGTCGCCCCACATTCTCGGTCACCATGGCTGGCTGCTTCCCGACCCAAGGGGGAGCTTCCGAGGCACTCGCCCGGGCATGTCACACGCCTGCCCAGGGACGTGGTGCCCGCGGTCCCCCGAGGCGGAAGGTGTGGGTGGACCCAGCCCTGCCCGCGCTCCACCTGCCCCCCAAAGTCAGACACGTTCCCACATGGAACTTGTTTTTAATGAACCGATTACCTCCCCTCCACCAAGCCCACGCTGTCTGTGGCTGCCAGGTTCTACGGGAGGATCGGGCTCTGTGTCCGACCTCCCTGCCCGCAAGAGGGACCTTCCTCACCCCGCGTGATGCTGGCCCCGAAAGCCTGGGAGCTCGGCCACTGGCCTCCGAGTGACGCGGGGGCCCGGACGCCGCCTGGGGCACAGCCCCGCTCCCGCGTGCTGGGTGCTGCTCGTCGGGGGTGTTTCCCCAGACCCAGGATGGGGCCCGATGCAGAGATGAGGCCTGTCAGGATGAGTTACCCTGCAGAGGGGGCCCCAGGGCAGTGACGTGTCCTCAGGAGAGGAGGGCGGTCTGGACGGTCTTCCAGCTGCTCTGTCCGCGGTGCTCGGTCGCGCAGCCGGCAGACGGGTCCCGTGTCCCGCTGCAGGCCTTACCCGTCGGCACACAGCACGGTCCCACGCACGAGTCCCAGCCCGACGCCGGCTTGAAGAACAGCAGACCTGTTCCCAGCTGGACGCGCGCGAACGCGCGGTAGCTTTGTTCCCTCCGTCTGCGCGGGGTTTTCCTGCCTCTGAAAATTCCTGGGAAATCAGAGATGCTGATGGGGGGCGGGAGCCGGCCGCGCGTCAGCCGGCCTCGGTCACAGGCACGCCGCTGGTGGGAGAACGGGCCCGGCCCGCGCGCGCGGCCCCGGCGGACACGTATGAGAACCCACGTCCGTCATCACAGTCCCAGTGTGCCGGCCACACGGCCACACGATCGCGGCGTTAAATGCTTCACGGAAATGACAGCGACGCATAAAACCAGAAAAAGAACGTCCAGACTTTCAGATGAGCTCGATTTCTCGAGAGAACACACACAAGCTTGCCGAATCCCACATCGAGGTGGCGGCATGGGGACGCGGGGCGGCGCGGCTCTGTCAACGTGGTCGGGACAGGTTAATTGTCTACAGACGGGTTGTGACGTGGACTCTGAAGTGAAACCCTTTGGGTCCTTATCCAGTTCTGTGTTTTCAGAGTACACCGACGATCTTCAACTCTCGTGTGAACATTTTGCTATCGCAGGCTTTCGGGAGCCTCTTTCTTCTTGGAAACAGCGTTTCTCCCAGCCCTGGTGCTCAGGACCGGCTTCCAAAAGTTGGAGGTGGATCTGGGTCCTGTTCCCCGTTTCGAGGGGAGCCTGCCCTCCGCAGCACCGAGAGTTTTTTGTAGCGAGTTGGTATAGTTCGACTCAAAGCTCCCCCCCGCACGGGCTTCTGTGTCCCTCCCGAGACGAGCCTCAGAGCCCTGCTGGTTCTCTGCGCGCCCACCCAGACCCGCGGGCCCGTTTACGTGAGCTCGACGGAGATGACCCAGCCCTTCTCGTGAGATGTGCTTTATACAGCACGTTCTCGGTCCGCTGTGAGGGCCCGGAACACAGTCCCATGACGTGGAATTCTCCGGGTGCCGGGGCTGATTTACTGTCTAAGGCGTCCTGTCTTCGAAGAGCTGGCTGGGACGTGCTATTCTGCTCGAAGTTTCCTCTCTTGGGTCGGATGGATAAAGTTTCCACGACCTGATCAACTTTTTCCAGTCCGAGTTGTTTTGGGGCAGGAGTAAGGCTGGGGAGGGTTGGTCGGACCAGGCTGCCTTTTGGGAACTGTCCTGATCTGCTCAGGGACGAGGTTGCCCCGGGTGACCTTGCGGCTGGAGACGGTCAGATACCCCATTCAGCCCGGCGTGCAGCCCCTGTGGCCTGGTTACGGGGAACGGCCTTCCCACCCTCTCTGAATGTGACCTGCTTTGGTGGGTCCTGTGCCCTTCGGCCCTTTCTAGCCCTTTCCCCCAGGGGCTCGGCGACCTGTCCTAGTGTCACCGTGCCCAGAGCTGGCTTGGCTGCAGCCTCCATCCTCTCCGGTGAGCTCAACCACTTGCCCCGAGTGGAGACGGCCGTGTCTTGAGTCAGCAGGACCCCCTGACCTTCTGAGAGACCTCTCAAATCTGCTTGGAAGAAGAGGAGGGGAGACGCACTGGGGTAGAGCTGCCGTTGGACGAGGATTCTGGGGAGTTGGGGGGCCTGCAGAGCACGGACTCGGGAGGCCCAGCAAATGCCGAGCAGGACTGGAAACGCAGCCCAGCTCGTGGCCCCGTGGTCAGAACGTGGGGTCCGGCCCACACACTGCAGGGTGGGCGAGCTGAGCCTCCCAGGCTGTGGCAGGGGGTACGCTAGGAGGCTGAGCCACGGGGAGAGGCGGCAGAGACATGGCCAGGCTGTGGGGCAGTGGATGGGCAGGGCTGCATCTCAGGGGTGGGGAGAGCAGCGTCTGCCGCAGCCTTGCAGGCCGAGAGGCCCCGGAGAGCGGGTGCCCCGGGATCCAGGCCACGCCGGCTGTGAGAGCCTCTGCCGCCCGCCGGGGAGCTCTGGGATTCAGCGACACCGAGGTCGCCTGTGAGAGCACCGTTTCTTAGACACAGAATGACTCTACAAGGCCCACTTTCCTGGGGAGAGTTATTGTAGCCTCTTAATATTTTATTATCAGTGTTTGCAATTTTCTCTTATAGTCCTCCTGGGGGCAGTTACTTTGAAGCCAGTCCTCCAGGTGAGGCTGGATTCGGCAGATGCCGTCATTTGTGCGCGTGGCCATCTCAGGGTCCCCGACCAGTGGTTTGCCATTTCCCTGGGCACACGGGGCCGTTCTGACCCGGCGGGTCCCCGTACAGCGCGGGGCGCACACACGTGAGGCACTTGGGGGTGCCGTGTGTGGGTCGGTGTCCTTAGGGGGGGGTGACAGTCCTGCCTGACTGGACGGTGGTTGCCGGCTGGTGTCTGGCCCCTTGGCAGGTTTCCTAGGTCGCATCGCATACGGAAAACGCCCGTGTCCCCTGGCGGCTGGGCTGCAACTAGGGAGCCAGGCTCTCCCATGGTTTCTCTGCGCTCATATGAGTGTCTTGGGGGAAAGGGTGACAAGGGTGACACTGGGGACGCAATGCCGTCCACACTTGCCACCTCAAGCACAGCCTGGCTCCTGCCCCGTGGCCTCATGGCTTAGGTGTCACCAGAGGCCACCGTTCTCTCCCAGCCCGGGCCGTTGCATGGCTCTGCGTGGTCCCAAGCACCCACCCATGTGGGCAGCAGACGTCGACCATGGCAGCCATGACCAGAGCCCTTGGGTGGTTCCTGGCCACTGCCTCGGTGGGCCTGGTTGGTAACGCGGACGTGGCGTCAAGAACAGCACTGATGGCATTGCTTTTGGGTCATTTTCCCTTGATGGAATGAGAACGCAAACCCAAGCCTCCCGTGGGCAGCCGCGTGGTGGCGACTTGGATTCCTGTCGTCACCTGAACGTCCATGGTCGCCAGAGCCTTCCTGACGGCGCGGACGACACGGGCTGTTCGTCTCTCCGGTTTAACATGAGGGTCACTGTTCACAGAAGCAAACTTGTTGGCTTTCGTGACGTGGCTCCGTGGTCTCCCGGGGACTCGACCACACATCTCACGTGGGAACAGGTTTCTGTGTGTCAGGCTACGTCCTGTGGGGGGCATCTCCCTCTTGTTCTTTCGGGACTGATGGAGGGAAGGAGAGCCCCGGGGTGCTTCTCTAGAGGGTCAGGGGCTGGGGGCGCAGAGACGCGCTGCTGTTGTCCGGAGAGAGGACGCCGGTCGCGCTTGCCCGGATGGCAGAGTGGGACACGTTGCTGTCACATTATCACTACAGACTGTGAGGTCCGGGCCCTCATCCGAGTCCTACATCTGTCACTTTGCAGCCACAGGATGGGTCCCCTTGGGATGACAGAGATGGTGATGGTGTCGGTGACAATGTTGGTACCTGCTGGCTATGGGGACATGGGGCCCACTGGGTGAGGGGCATATGTGTGTGTCCATGGAGAGGGTGCCCCATTGCTTGGGTGGGCAGAGGCTGGGAGGCAGGCAGGGGAGGGGAAGGCTTTTGGTGGAGGGGGCTGTGGGTCTGGGGGGCTGGAGGGGGCTAAGGGGAGCTGGGCATCCCGTGTGATGGGGAGGGGAGCAAGACTGGATTTCTCTGGTGGGTCCTGGGTTGGATGCAGGGACAGAAACTTGGGGGTGGGCTGTCTGTTGTTGACTGAGTTATGGCCCCTTGGCACGACCGATCCATTGTTATGAGGTCTCTGTGCGGCCTCCTGGGTGCCAGTGGCGGTGGCAGGCTGGCCTCCCGGAGGCTGACGTGTGGACAGAGGCCGGCTCGTGGGTGGGCTGCACGGAGCAGGACGAGACTCTAGGTGGCCGCGCGGGCTGTGGGTCAGAGGTCCGCGTGTGGACGGGGCCCCGGACTGTCGGGGCCTGCGGGCTCACGGGTTCTCTCGAGCAGCCAGAAGCAGGTGTTTGCTCCAGGCAGTTCAGATGAGCGCCCTCGGAGGTGACGCGGGAAGTGAGCACGGAGGCTACAAGGCCTCCCGAAAGCAGAGGCCATGGGACCCAGAAGACGGAGCGCCTGATGAGCCTGGGTGTGCGGAGCCGTCTCCGGCCATGCGCATACCCCGCTCCCCCGGGAGCCAGCCACACACGTGAGTTTGCTTCTGGCCGCATCGGGGGGACAGAAGTCCACGCCGTCCAGAGGGGGATGGCGCTGGCCCGACTCGGCCACAGCAATCTGCTCTCGAACCCCCCGCCTCAGAAGCTGGCCAGACGCCCACAGCTAAGCCAGGGGTGCTCCCATTGGACGTAAACAACCCCACAGCAAATCAGCGTCCGTGAGGGCTGCTCTGGCTCCTGGACAGACTGGCAGAAACAAGACCACTGCAGAGTCACGTCTAAACTCAGGAAAAACACGAGGCGAACCCTGAATGCCCCCAGATGCCCGGGCCTGGCTCACAGGAGTGACTGAGCCTCCCGCCTGGAAGGCTGTTATGGGAGCAGCTCCACAGGGGGCAGGTAGCCGTGTGGGTCCTGGCATCCGTGTCCCGACACTGAATGGACAGAGGACCGGCTGTTGGGGGACCTGGCATGGGGCTGGAGACCCTGGGTCTGGTGGGGGTGGCGCGGCCCCGGGGCCTGGCAGCTCTGTGTGGGTGAAGGGGGCCGCCCCGGGGATGGGAGGGATGGCAAGACCGAGGGACTGGCGGAGCTGGAGGGTCCGGGGCCGAGCTCGGCATGGACATGAGCGTTGAGTCCTGCTCTGTCTTAGGGACCCACCTTGATGGCTTGTGTCAGGGGGGAGGGGAGGGGAGGACCCCGACCTCACTCTTTCAGGGAAGCACACCAATGCCACAGTGACACGTCACCGTGCACCTGGCGGAGTGGCTGGAATCAACAGGACAGCAGCGAGGTCGCGGGGACACGCAGCCCTCGTCTCTGTTCTGAACCTTCACTTCCTGGGGCACCGTCGGGATTCACTGGGTTCAGCTGGCGTTCACTAAGCCCCTGCAGCATGAAAATTAAAAAAACATGAAAATGGGACATCATCCTGGGGACAGAAGTCCTTCGTTTGCTTAAAGGAAAATCACAATGTCACCTTTGCACGGCTTTGGGATTACTCTGTTTTCCATCCTGACTTGATGTTTATTCTGTTCTTCCCTGTAACAAAAGGAGAGACACACAGACAGACAGAGACACAGACCCACGGAGAGAGCTTTAGGTGGACTGGGCTGTCCCAGGGCTGCACACCCTCGGTGTCCCTCCTTGGTCCTGGCCGGGGGCCGGGGGGTCTCAGTGCCCCACATCTGTCACCTGTCTGCCCAGAGTGTCGGGGCAGGACCACGATTGGAGCTCACCCATGAGGTGCCCGAGGGCTGCCGCCCGCGAAGTCCTGGAGTGGAGAAGGCCCAGCGTCTGGGGGAGCCCGTACTTGGGTTTGGGCCCGTCTCGGCCTCCTTTCCACGCCTTCCTCCCGACTTCTGCCATTTTCGAGGAGGTCGCGAGCCAACTCTTGAAGTACCACTTCCTGGAGGCAAACCGCTCCATCATAAGATCACCTCTCTTAGAGGGAAATTTCTGGAACCAACCATATTTTGCATCGAGTGACCAGCTGCACACGGCCCGGCCAAATCCTCTCTCTCCTGTGACAGAGAGCCTGGTCCACATCCCACCCATCCCTCCCCTTCAGGATGGACTTGGAAGTGGCCACGCCATGAGCCTGCCATGCCTGTCCCGCCACTGCGGCCCCGGAGAGGCCCCCAAGCCTGGTGCCTTCATGTCCCTCGCTGGATGGTGCCCCCAATGCCCGGGGCTGTGGCCCATCTGGAGCACTCCCTGCACCCCAGCTTGGTGCATTTACAGACGAGGGTGGGTGTGGGGTGGACGAGCTTGCAGCCGAGTCTCCTGGGTCTGCCCCGAACCTGGTCGTGAGTGCCTGGGCCTCTGACCTGGGCACAACACCTGTGCTGGGCATTAGCGGACACTGGAGGCCGTGCCTGGGAGCCAGAGCTCTGCTCTCTCTTGGGGTGTCTGTCGTGCTGTGTCCCAAGCTGCGGTCTTCCCTGGAGCGGAGGCTCTTGCTTCTCAGGGGTCAGATGTTGTGGTGCTGCTGTGGCCACGCGGAGGGGACATCCACCCCAAGGTTTGTCCCTCTGAACTACCTCTTCCTTGCAGTCGCCGTGAACCCTCTAACCTCCAGGCAGGGACCTCCTCCTGCAACCCCGCCTCGTCCAGCTCCCGGCCCGGCGGGCTCTGCCAGCTCCCGCACACGGAGAGCGCGTGCCTCAACAGGGCATCTGGAAATGGTTTGTGCAGGAGATGGGTCAGGGCACGAGGGAGAGCTGGGCAGGGGCCGTGGAGAGCGTGTCCTGTGGGCCCTGGGCCCGGGGGCATTCGGTCTGGCGCACCGGGGACCGCCCGCGAGGCTGGTCTGAGCCCAGTCAGTCCACAGGCAGAGCGTTCCCTGAAACAGGTGCCCACGGAGTCCCGCCCACCAGAGGAAGAACACATTGAGACGGCAGAGAAGCTGCGAGAACCGGAGGAGTCCACACGGCTCCGTATGGGGGTTGTGACGATTGAACTGAACATAAAACGCCACAAGTCAGTACAAGACATAACGTTCCCAAACAGATATGAAGGGGGGGGGTTGCCGGCCTAAAAGGTCGAGGAAGGGTTAACTTTCCCAGGGCCTCCCGGTAGGAATCGAAATGATCTTTTTTGGTGGGTAAACATTTATCTGGGGTTCAGCATTTAATGGTTTCATCATAGGGTCTTTTTAAAAATATATTTCAAGTTAAGTTAACTTTAGAAAATTGAATTAAAGTTAGTATGTTTAGGACAACTTTATCTGAATAAAATTCAATTTCTTTCTCGATCATCGATCTATGTATCCATCCATCCATCCATGCACCCATCTGTCTGTCTGTCCATCCATCCATCAGCTATCCATCCATCCATCTTTCTGTCTGCCCATCTATCCATCCATCCACCCGTCCATCCATCTGTCCGTCCATCCGTCCATCCGCCCTCTATGTATCTGACGTCTGTCTATCATCTACCACTGGTGTCTCCCAGCTTCCAGCGACAGTACCGTGTTTCTATCTTGGTAACACTGGAGCTGGCCAGCCTTCCTCTGTGCCCGTGTATGTGGATTCTGGAGTCGTGGTGACTATGGTTTACAGGCTGACATAACAAAATGCCGTAGACCACACGCTTTTACAACAGAACCACTTGTAGAGACTGGAAAGGACGCCGGTAAGTCCAAGATCAAGAGGCTGGTTGATTTGGTTCCTGGTGAGGACTGTCTTCCTGGCTGCGGATGGCTATTTTCTCTCTGCGTTCTCACAAGGTAGACACGCACGCATACACACACACGCTCTCTCATAAAAACACTAGTCCTGGGGTCCCAGGCTGGCTCAGTTGGTTAAGTGTCCGACCCTTGATTTTGGCTCAGGTTGCGATCTTGGGGTTGTGAGATCAACATGTCAGGCTCCGTGCTCAGCCCAGAATCGGCTTCTCTCCCTCCGCCCCTCTCCTCTGCTCGCACTCTCTCTTTCTCTCAAATAAACAAATAAATCTTTTTTTTTTTTTTAAAGATTTTATTTATTTATTTATTTGTCAGAGAGAGAGAGAGAGCGCGAGCGCACAGGCAGACAGAGAGGCAGGCAGAGGCAGAGGGAGAAGCAGGCTCCCTGCCGAGCAAGGAGCCCGATGTGGGACTCGATCCCAGGCCGCCAGGATCATGACCTGAGCCGAAGGCAGCCGCTTAACCAACTGAGCCACCCAGGCGTCCCTAAACAAATAAATCTTAAAAACACCCCCAACACTCGTCCTATTAGATCAGGGGCCCGCCACCTTTAGGACTTCATTCAACCTCAATCACTTCCAAAAAGACCCCATCTCCAAACCTGGCGGTGAGTTGTATGGGGACAAAAACATTCAGTCCGTAACATGTGGGATAGAAAAATCATTCTTTCTCTTTGTGCTGCCCTACATTTCTTGAATATTTTATAATAAGCATTATCTGTACGTCATATAACATTTTATAAACACAGGTCAGTGTTTTGAAGAACCACATTCTCACTACCAGGAGTGAGAATCACCTGTGTCACGTCTGTACGTTCTCCCCTTCATGTCTTCCGTGACCGCCAGCGCCCCAGGCGTGCGGGGAACCTGAGCTCTGAGCGGCGCTGGCACCAGGGGAGCAAGCGCCCAAGCTGAAACCTGGCCCTATTGCTTCTACTTTCTTTCTTTCTTTTTTTATTTTAAATATTTATTTGTGAGAGAGAGCGAGCCCGTGGTGGGGATGGGCAGAGGGAGAGGGCGAGAGCCTCAAGCAGAAACCTGGCTGAGTGAGGAGCCCGACGGGGGGCTCGATCCTAGGACCCCAGGATCATGACCTGAGCCAAAGGCAGAGGCTTCACCGATAGCCCCCCAGGCGTCCGGTCTGCGTCGGCAGGAGGGGCGTGTGTGTGTGTGTGTGTGTGTGCACAGGGCCGTGCCCCCGAGGGGCCAGGAGCATGAGCAAACAGTGACCCAGGGGCCCCAGACCCTGCTCCCATCTCGCCTACTTTTCAAGTCGTTTTGCTAAGGAGTTCGACACTTTCATCTCGGTGGGGTTGGCACAAAAGGCCGGGTGCAGACCTGGAGCAGGCCTGGTGCAGGTGTGACACTCAGCATCGTTCTTCAGATCTCGTCACAGTGTCGTTCCCATCTCTCTCCCCTTTCCCCACGTCCACCTTTGAGTCTTTGCAAAACTGACGAGTGGCGTGTGGGACTGTCATCGGGACCTCGGCGGAGCAGGGGGCCCGTCCCCAGGGAGTGGCCTCTTTTGCTGCTGTGGGAACTTGGGGCCCAGCAGCCCCCTTGTGGCTGCCAGCCCCGAGAGGACCAGCCCGGCCACCTCCTAGGCCTGTCTTGGCTCCTGCGATGGTCGGTTCTCCTGGAGGCGGTGGTCTCTGCGACTCCAGCTTTGTACCCTATCCTTCCAGCACCTTCCACGGGTGGATTTTTCTATCCAGAGGGTTTCGGTAGTCCTGCCATGGCCGGGCTCTGGGTGCATCCCTGAGCCTGCCACTGGGCCACGAGGAAGGCTCTGGGGGCTGCGGCCCAGGGGATGGAGGTGGACTTGCCAGACACGGGTGCTGAGCGCCCCTGAGCCCCAGCAAAGCTGGAAAAATACTCCATTTCTTCTATCCTGAGCAGAAAACTTCCTTCCTCTTTCGACAAGGACTCTGAAGTCAGTAGTTTTTTAACTCATACTTCCTTAGAAGTCAAGATCGTTTCCTCATTTCTATGGTTTAAGGAGTAAATTTCAGAATGTTGACAAGTTATGTTCTCATCCATGCTTGTGAGTGGCCACGAACGACTTCCCAAAGACGCCTGCACTATTTAAGGCACCACGGTCGATCGGGGGGCAGGGGGTGGTGACCCGAGCCCAGGCTGCCCCCACTGGTGACTCCTGTCCCGGCCCCAGAGTGGCAGCTAGCTGCTTGAAGATCCAAACCTTACTTGCTCCGTAGTCATATTTAATTAAAAATGAAATGTCCCATTTCCTAATGCCTTGTGTTTAAAGAAAACGGCTAAAATACACAAAAACTCCATGGAGCCATTTCTGAGTCTAGTGCTTGACATTTCCAGGCCCCTTGCTCCAAGGCCTCCGTTCCTCTGGTAATTTTGTGGCATTTTTCCAGGAATGTGCAAACCGCTGAGGGGAGAGGATTAGCCAGACAGATGCACAAAGGAGTGGTAGGCTGGGAGGCACCTGTGTCTCAGTGATAAGAGGAGAGGTTGGGGGGGAGAGGAGCACTGAGAGGGGATGCTTGAGCTGAGGGCCCAGCTGAGTGTGGTGGGACTGGAGGAGGGTCAGCCGGAGGGGCTGGACCAGGTTCTACAGGGTCTGGGGCCAGGAGGGAGGATGCCTGCCAACAGGTGTCAGGGGAGCGGCTCTGCGGGAATTTCTCGCATAGGTGAGTAGCGACCAGGCTAGACCAAGGGACAAACGGTTGCGGGGCAGGAAAGGGGGGTGTCCCTGGGACACCAGTGCCCAGGCGAAGGGCGGGAGCTCAGGGGAAGAGGGAGTGTGTGCCGGGGATGTTGCATGGAAAGGTGAGTACAGAGGTCACGGGCAGAGAGTGCGAAGGGCCGAGTGGACACTGCACACAGCTCGCAGCTCGGGGAAGGGGGTGGCCCAGAGCAGTGTGAGCCTGTGGCCTGAGGCTTGGGGACATGCAGGTCGGGGGAACTCAGGGCCGAGGGGCTGCTTGATGGGGAGGATCAGGCCCAGGCCAGCTGGAGCTAGGAGAGGGTTAGTGGGCTGCGTCGGAACCGTCTGAAGAAACCAGTTCAAGGACTATGTCTGTCTGTCTGTCTGTCTGTTTACCTACCTATTAAATCTGTAAAAACTATCGACTTCAGAGATTTTGTCTCAAAAGGAAGGAGGTTTTCTGGTCAAGATAAAATAAATGAAGTCTGTGTTTGAATGTAAAAATCTCTCTCTGTGTAGTTTTAACTCTGGTGAGAGAAGCAACACGTATAGACATCACTGCCTCCATCGGACAATTCTTTGTGTCCTGCAAAAACGGAAACTCTGTCCCCATGAAATGAGCTCCCCAGGCCCCCATCTCGCCCCCCGGCACCCAGTGTCTACTCTCTGTCCCTATAAGTCTGACGTTGCTTGGGGACCTCACGGGAGCAGAATTGGACGGCATTTGTCCTTTTGTGACGGGTTTGTTTCACTCCGCGTCAGGCTGCCAAGTTCATGAGCGCCGTAGCAGGTGTCAGAGCTCCCTTCCTCGTCAACGCGGAACGTTACTCCTCTGCGCGGACGGGCCACGGTTTACGTGTCCAGTTCTCTGTCCGCGGATGCTTGGCTGGTTTCCACCTTTTGGCTGTTGCGAACGAAGCTGCTGTGAACGTGGGTGCGCACGTCTCTTCCAGATTTCGGTCTTTTCAGTTCACACCACCAAGGGCGACAGCTGGGCCCCTTTTAGAGGAAACTCCACGCGGCTTCCCCTCGCGGCTGCACCCGTCCGCATGCCATGCCAAGGATCTTTTCATATCCTTGCCGGAAGGAAAAGGGTATATTTTGGAGCGAGTCTTCTGGAAAGACTTCTCAGAGTAGGTGGCCCTTGAACTGACGAAGAAAACAGACACAAATTGGCTAGCAGGCTGCCCCTCAGAGCCTCAGACCCCGGAGGGGCAGGAGGGGATGTGGTAAGCAGCTCGACCCACAGAGACTTCAAACTGAGATGGTACCACTTCTTGAGAAGCGTGACTATGGCATCCCACCCGGTGTGCAGAGCCCCGTCACTGGTAAGAAAATTAAATTTGTGATTAAAAATAAAATCGCCCCAAATTGAAATGTCCAGGCCCAGAGGATCGCGCTGGAAAATTCTACCAGGCATTTGAAGAATTAGCACCAGTGGGACACAACGTTTTCCAGGGAATAGGAGGGAGGGGCACTTCCCAATTCGTTTATGCGCCAGCACTACCGTAACACCCAAAGTGGACGGAGAGCGTGGAAGGAAAGACAGCTAAGACCAACGTGCCTGTGATTCTGGCACAAAACCACCTGCCAGTGGAATTCGGCAGCACATGTCAAAATGATGCAGCAGGATTAAGTGAGGTTTCCTCCACGGATTCAAGGCCGATGAGTTGTGTGTGTGCGTTCATGTGAGTCTGTATGTCTGTGCGCGCACGTGTGCATTCAGCGCGATCATTTCTGTCTGGGCACCTGCTTGTGTGTCTACACATGTGTGCATGCATGTCCATGTGAACGCACATGCTCGTGTGCACTCATGTTCACGTGCGTGTATGTGTTGTCATGTGCAGGCACCTGTTTGCACGTGAGTCCTCCTGTGACTCTGTGCACACATATTCATGTGTGTTTGTGTGTGTACGTGTATGCGTGTGAGTGCGAGTGCCTCTCTGTGTGTTCGTGGGCATATATGTGTGTGTGTCGCTGTGTACATGCCCGTGAGTGTGTGTTTACGGGCTTGGATGTAGAGAATCAGATTATCGATGAATCCTCCAGCTCGCGAGCCTGCTACATGCGCTCTGTGCTCAGTGAGCACACTGCCCTCATAGCGCAATCTGCCCGGTGTCCTGGAATGACTCTCCCGTCCTGCCCTGGTTGTGCACATGTACTGAGCTCTCTGGACAGGGTCTGGCTCTGAATGTCGGGGTTGAGCGGTGCCAGCAGTGGGGCGGGTGTGAGGGGATGTTGGCTGAGTAGAGCTTTCACTGCTTGGGAATTTAGTCAAGGGAGAAACTGCACGGGAGTTTTGAATAAAACCCGAAGTCACATTTTCTGGAACGACTGGTGCACTGCCCTGGCCACGTTCCTGTTGTGTATCCTTGGTGCGTGATGTGCACAAGCGCATGGTCGGTGTTTGTGTAAACAGACAAGGGGATGGGGATCTAGAAACAGACGACAGCTTTTAGGGCTCAGCGCCCTGTTCGTGGTGAGAGCACACACGTCGTCGGAAATGCCAACGGCGTCCGCAGCTGTGGCGTGAGGAGTCCCGCAGGCTGAGTGGGGGTCACGTCCCCGAAACGTCAGTTAAGGGAGTTACCTGGATGAGACTATGTTCGATCAACGTCGGTCCTATTGGCTGGATGAATTTCAGCTTTAGGTTCCTCTTTTGTCTTGGGGGATATTGTGCTGATTTTCCCTCTGTGAGCCAGACCCAGAGCCGACCACCCTTCAAGTGACTCCTGGAAATGGCGACAGAGGGTCAGCGGCTGACAGACATCGGTCCCAGAAATGCGTGAATTCCTTGAGGTGGGCTGTCCCCCTCCTGCACGAGGAAAAGTGGGGAGCGGGCTTTGCGGAGACCACACGCTCGCGTCCTCTTGGGAGCGTCAGACTCCGCACTTATAAGGAGTGGACGGTGCCAGCGGAAAGGACAGTTGGCTGTCTCTGGACTTCGCTTCTAATCTCAGTGGCCTTGAAGAGGCGGCATGGCTGCCTCCCACCGAGCGTTCACTGGACTTTTTGGTAACAGAGGTGTTCTAACCAGGTGTGCCACGATCTTCATTCTGGTGCTTTCGCCAGACACGGTACACCGGTGGTCTGCACTTGCTGCAGCCCTGGTCGGCAGGATTTTCTGTTATAAGCATCTGCTCTTGTCACACTGGGGAAATCTTGAAGTAATAGCCTCTTGAGGTTTGAAGAGGTCCTTTTGCATCAGCTTGGCAGGTCCTCAAACGTCTCTGACTTGCCTGGCGGTGCCTTTTATCTTGAATGCCTGATTCACGTTCCACTGAAAACACGAAAACCACTTAAAGTAGGATGGTTCAGGTTGAAGACACAGCTTGTAAAGGTCTACCCTTATTGTTTGGAAATTCTCGCCCGTATTCTCATAGTGCCTTGTATTTTTAAAGGATGATTTTATAAAATCGTACAGGGTGACTATTAGAGTCTTTTTGTGCTTTATACCTGACTTATTTCCTAAGGATTTTCAAGGCAGGTCACAAATAAAGACTTGAGAAGGATTGACTTTCGGAAGGGTGGATTTTAGGAACCTATGTGCCCACGAAAGCAACACAAATGGTGACACACAATAACCACCGACCATTTTGGTGGAAATTAACCAAAGTCATACGACGAACTCGAAGGCATCCATTCGAGAAAACAACGCTGTGAACTTTCACAGCAAGTTATAAGAGGGAGCAGCCCAGAGCCCAGTGCCTTCGTCCCCAGCTCCCAGGGAGAAAGCGTGGGAAGCTGCGGTAACGCAGTCAACAGCGAGGGATGACTGTTGAGGGAGATCCGCGAAGAGTGAAGAGTCTAGCAACAGCCTGGACCTGGTCTCAGTTTGATTTGACTCAGCATTCCGCGGGGGAGCCCTAGCCCATCACAGGAAACAAGAGCGATCTGCTGGTAACTCTGTAGCGACAAGAGCGATCTGCTGGTAACTCTGTAGCAACGAGAGCGATCTGCTGGTAACTGTAGCGACACCAGACTATAGCTCCAGCTGCGGTGGGAGAGGCCTGGGTCAAGTTGAAAAGGAAGAGCTAGAGGAGATGACTGCGGGAACTTCAAGAAGCTCTGCCGTATTCCCGGGGACAGCCAGGTAGTGTACACTCCCCGGAGGGACTGGGAGGGAGAGGTCTGGCTGGCCCCAAGCCTCTAGGGGAACAGAAATGAGAGCTACAGCTGTCCCGTGAACTCCCTGAAGGTTCAAGGTGCACCTCTCCGAACAGATCCCCTTGCCAAAGGGTGGGTCAAGGTGCTGACGTACTTCTCGTGATTGGTGATTGGCAGATCACTAATCCATACTGATCCAGGGGTGACTCTTAGGAAGCCAGGCTTAAAAGTAAAAATAACAATACATAATAAATATATATATTCTATAATAATAATAATAAAATAACAATAAAGCTTGCGGAGAACTCAATGTTTGCCCTTTGTAGGGAATGCAGAATCTACGAGTTAACACAGGAAAGTCGTGGAACAATAATAATTTAATAATGAAAGGGTCAATTCACCAGGAAGATATAATAAATACATAAGCACCCGACATCAAAATACCCAAATACCTAGAGCAGACAATGACAGAACGGCAGGGAGAAGTAACAGCGATGCGGAAGCAGCAGGAGGCTCCAGTCCACCACTGCTGGCAAAGGATAGGACCCGTAAGCAAACAGAGCACTTGGGCAACACTAGAGACCATGCGTAACACACAACATTCTCCCCGACAGCAGCAGAATGCACAGGCGTCTCAAGTGCACACAGATTTATTTGTCCAGGATAGATCACTTGCCAGGTCACTAAACAAACGTTCACAAATTTAAGAAGGTTGAAGTCATACCAAATATCTTTTTGAACCACAGTGAAATGAAATGAGGAATCGATAGCAGAAGGGAAACTGGAAATTCATAAGCGTATGGATGTAGAGCAACACACTTTTGAGCGACATTAGGTCAAAGAAGAAATCAGAAAGAAATTAGTATATGCCTTGTGACAAAGTGGCAGCGGCAGGCTCAGGGAGGCAATAATTTCATGGATATAACACCAAAAAGCACAGGCAACAATGGTAAAAAAATAGACAAGTGGGACCACATCGAACAAAAAAAACCTCTGCCCAGCGAGGGAAACCATCAAATAATGAAAACCAACCTACGGAAGGGAAGAAGATATTTTGCAAACCATGTATCCAAAAAGGGGTTAATCGCCAAAATATATAAAGAACATCTACAACTCAACCGTAAAATAAGCAATAACTGAGTTAAAAATGGTCAAAGGACTTGTAGAGACATTTTACAAAGAAGACATACAAAGGGACCGCAGGTGCATAAAAAACTTTATGTGTTACTACTTATTAGGGAAATATGAATCAGAACCACAATGAGATGTCACCATAGCCTTATCAGGATAGCTATTACAAAACAAAAGAAAGAAGAAAAAGAAAAAAAAGAACAGGTGTGACGCCGGGTGACGGGGAGCTCGCAGTCCCGTTCCTGAAATCTCTTCTCCAGTTCTTTCCCAGATGCCTGCTTAGTGCCCACGAGCTGCTTCGGGTGGAGAGATGTGGAGGCGAGCAGACAGCAGCGGATGGAGACGGGCTCCCAGACATCCCGCCATAGACCAACGGCTGGGTCCCGGGGAGGAGGGCCCACAGACGGGCTGCCATGGACAGAACCCGAGCCGGCTGCGGAGAGAGAGCCCGGCGTGTGACCTGGACACGGAGGCGCAGGGAGGGGCGTCTGGGAAGACGACACCTGCAGGGAGGCCCGGGGTCGGGAGGCCTGCGTGGGGTCGCGATGGCTTCTAGCTGTTAGGATGGCCACTCAGCCTGCGGGGAGGAGTGGCTGTCGATGGGTGTGAAGCGGCGCAGGGACCCGGGGCCCCGCATCCCCTAGATCCTGGGGCTCTACTCTCTGGGCTGGGGGGCAGGGGACAGAGCCGGGAGCTTTGACGTCTGTGGCTTTCTCGGGAGTGGGGCGCCCTGACTCTCGGAGACTCTCACGGTGACCCCGCGTCTCGGAGCTCCCTTCGGTGCACCATGCCTTTAACTCAAACCCACACGCGTCTCCAGCATTAACGAGATCACTGAATCGTTCACACGGCTCAGTTTTGTCTCTCTTTGGCAGTATTACCTCACGTGTGCGAGTTACAACTCAGGAGAGCCTTGGTGCGCGCTTGCTGAACTTTATCTATTGAATACCGTGCGCGGGGGATTTCAGAAAGATCTTCAACAACTGCCCGTGTTTTATCACCCAGAAGTAGTGCTTCTCGCTGGCTGTCGTCCCTGAAGCTTTTGTGGGTCCTATTCTGTGCATGACGTTTGTTTGTGAAAGGCTGGAGGTTAGTAGGAAATGATAAACGGGGTGTGTTACCCTGTGGACTTGTGTTCTTGGGTTCTGGGTATGAGGATCTCTCTCAGACCAATCCTCCTTTTTCCCTGGCGATGTTGGGTTCATACCACACGTGTAACCTTCAACACACTGCCTCATGGCATTGTGTTCTGAACACTTGGCTACAAGCATCCCAGCCCCAGCATCCCAGCCCCAGCATCCCAGCCCCAGCATTGTGGACCCAGCATCCTGGACCCCGCACCCTGGACCGAGCATCCCGGCCCCAGCACCCCAGCCCCAGCATCCTGGCCTCAGCATTTCTGTCCCTATTTTCTTGTTCTAGCATCCCTGTCCCAGCATCTAAGCCCCACAGCCTTGTCTCAGCATCCTGGCCCCAGCACCCTAGAGTGAGCGTTCTGGAACAGAATCTGGGACGCAGCTTCCCTGTCCCAGGCTCCCTGTCCCAGCACAGACGCCCCAGCCTCCCAGAGGCAGCGTTCTGGAGCCTGCAGCCTGGGAAGTGGAGCCTGCGTCGTGGCCTGGCCTCTGCTGCCCCCTGCTGGTGGCCCAGCACCGGCGACACGGAGCTCCTGTCTTGGGGTTGGCAGAGGACGCTAGGCCGGCCGCGGTGGTCACACCTCCAGGTGCAGTGACAAACGGGCTGCTTTCTTTAACACCGGAGAAAAGAAAAGGGTCTTGCTGTTTAGAGGGAACCAGACTTCTGTCCTGGGTCCCCTGAAGTTTGTTTTCACGGGCACGTCTTGGTGAAACTGGGCTGCAGTGACCGGAGTGGGAGGGACCCAGCGCCCCCCCCCCCACTTGCTTCGCAGACAAGAGGGCGAGGCGGGGTGGGGGGGGAGGTGTGCCAGGATCGGGGCCAGGCCAGGTGGGGACCTGCCTTCCTGACTTTTAGCCCAGGGTCCCCCAGTACCCCACGTGTCCTCAGAAAGCCCGGGAGGGTCTGATTCGATCGCTGGGAGGCCTGGGGAAGGCCCAGCCAGGGAGAGCCTGGATCTGCGTGGCTGTGGGCCTCTGTGGCGCGTGAGCGTGGCCACGTCCCTGAGTTCGATTTGCTGTTTTGCTGGTTTGGGTCACTGTGCCAGGCCCGGAAGTCCTCACTCCACATGGGGAAAGGGACTGGATCTGGCTTGCTGTGGGCTTGATGTGGTCCTCGGGGCCAAGGGCGTGGATTAAAATGCAGACGCCCCAGGATGGCAAGACTTGAAATTATTAATAGTGAGTAGTAGAAACTTTTATTTATTTTTAAAAAAGATTTTATTTATTTGACAGAGAGAGACGCACAGTGAGAGAGGGAACACAAGCAGGGGGGGTGGGAGAGGGAAGCAGGCTCCCCACTGAGCAGAGAGCCCGATGCGGGGCTCGATCCCAGGATCCTGGGATCATGACCTGAGCTGAAGGCAGAAGCTTTAACCCACTGAGCCACCCAGGCGCCCTGCCCCTTATTTTTTAAAAAGATTTTATTTATTTATTCGAGAGTGAGAGAGCACAAGCAGCGGGAGTGGCAGAGGGAGAAGCAGACTCCTCACTGAGTTGGGACCCCTATGTGGGGCTCGATCCCAAGACCCCAAGATCATGCCTGAGCTGAAGGCAGACACTTAACTGACTGAACCACCCAGGTGCCCCAGTAGTAGAAATTCCTAAATGGATTTCATCGATAATGACGTGCCAACCATTCTGAGGGCTCTGGAGGGTTCTCTGGTAATGACCACTGTTCTGAGAACACCTGCTCCCATGTCCTCGGCAGAGCAGGCTAGGTTGGCCGCTGGGGGCGGGAGTCTCCTCGTTTGGGTGGGCAGCACCATGAGAAGCCCAGGCCTGGAGGGAGTACCTGGTGTCCGGGTACGGGGTTGGCAGGAGCGTCTGCTGCTGAGGGCGGTGATGGGACAGAGACCCTGACAGTGGTGGTAGCTCAGGGAGATGGACAGACCCGCCATGAGCCACGACCTGGGGCCCCCAATGCTCCAGCTCAGAACAGAGTGAATTCCTGCCTTCCCGGAGGGGACAGACACCTGGGCAGGGGGTGGGTCAAGGGCCGGCTCTGCTTGGCCAGCCGGTCACAGAAGGTCCCTCCGGGAAGGAAATGCTTGTGTCCAGGATATGACTAAGGGGCAGCGGGTACAGGCGGGGAGGAGGGAATGGGAAGGGCCCACCTGCCTGGCGGCGGGTGTCCTGCCCGGGGACAGAAGGGAGCCCAGGACAGAGCGTGGATGGGCCAGCTCGTGCGCCCCAGGTCAGAGCAGAAGCTGGGAACTTTCATGCATTCAAGTTCTAGAATAATTTTTATTTTCATTTATGAGTGTGTTTACATGCGTCCTCTCACTCAAATCGGCGCACTTGGTCTACAGACATTTTTGGGGATAATCATTCCTTCTTTCTTCTTTGCCCATGTTTGCTCCCTCCTCTCATCCTGTTTCCTGAGTTTCCCACTCGGCACAAAGCCCCTGACTCCATGCGGCCTGGTCCACAGGCCAATAGTTCTCTTTCTTTCTTTCTTTCTTTCTTTCTTTCTTTCTTTCTTTCTTTCTTTCTTTCTTTCTTTCTTTCTTTCTTTCACAGACTTTATCTTTTTAGAGCTGTTTTATATTCCAAGCAAATTTGAGAGGAAGGCGTGGAGATTTCCCATCGACTCCCTGCTCCACGTGCCGTCTCCCCGCTATCAACATCCCCTGCCAGAGGGTACACTTGCCACAGTTTGTGAACCCGCCCCAACACGCCCTCGTCGTCATCGGCACCTGCGTCCACAGGTCCCACGGGCTCGCTCTTGCTTCCGACAGTCGTGCAAGGACACGTGTGCACCGTCACAACAGCCCATGCAGTGTTCCCAGTACCCTACAAACCACTGTGCCCCGCCCAGCCGTCCCTTTCCCCGGGTCCCCAGCCCCTGGCTGCCACCGATCTCACTGCCGTCCCTGTGGTACCTTTTTGAGAACGTCACAGGCTCAGGATCCTGCAGGATGCCGCCTTCCCAGCTGCTGCCGCTTGGAGATGGGATTTCCACTTCCTTCGTGCCTTCTCCCGGCGTGCCAGCTCCCTGCTGTTTATAGCCGAATAATATTCCCTTGTCGGGAGGGACCCCGGCTTCTGTGTGCACCCCCTGCCAAAGGACGTCTTGGTTGCTCCCACAGTGTGACAATGATGCTCTGGACGCTGGGTGCAGGTTTCCGTGTGGACGGAAGTTGTCCTCTCCTTGGCGTAAACGCCAAGGAGCGCGACTGCTGGGTCATGGGTAAGACCGTGGTTCGTTCTGTAAGGAACGGCCAGGCGGTCCTCCAGAGCCGGTGGGTGGCTTTGCACCCCGCCTGGCAGGGAGCGAGCGTTCCTACCGCTCCGCGTCCTTGCTGGCGCTCGGCGTCCTCGGGGTGCTGGACATTGGCCGTTTGGGTCGGTGTGTCGTGCTGTCATTATCGCTTTAACTTGTGTCCCCCCAAGAGCACATGAGTGGGAGAGTCTCTTCTCGCGCTTGCTTGTCACCTGCGTACCTTCTCCGGAGGAGTGTCCGTTAAGGTCTTTGGCCCATTTTTTAATCAGTTTACTTGTTTTCTCACTGCTGAGTCTTGAGAATTCTTCGCACAGTCTGGAGACCGGTCCTTTGTGAGACGAGTCTTTCCCAGATGGTTTCGCCCTGTCGACCGCTTGTCTCTTTATTCTCTCGAGTGTCTTCTGTGGCGCAAAATTAAGGAAAAAATCACGATGGAGCGTTTAATTCATTTTGCCGAACGCCTGGAGGACGCGGGAGTGCGAGTGCACAGAGCCTCACGCGTGGTAGAAATACCTAAGCCGCTCTGATCACCTCGCGGCTGGGAGCGTTTCTACTCCAAGTTGTTCCTGGGAGTCGCTTACTTACCCTCTCATTGTTTTCACAGTCCTTCACGCTTCGGCTAATAATTTATGATCTGAACAGTGAAGGCTGGTTGTTTCCTGTTTACGTGGAGGAGACATAACTGGACACTGGATGGTGTCTCTTCTTCCTAAGAGATTCATTTAGGTTTTACTAAAAACCAAAGCCAAATAGCCGAAGTGTAGAAACCATTTTCGTTTTCTCTTTTTTTCAAAAATACTTGCCCTCTTGGTTGTTCTGCGTTAGAAAAACAGGACATGCCTCCTTTCCTGTTTTAGTCTTGAATTTTATTTACGGTTACCCTAGAAACTCCTTATCAACTAGAAAGCAGTTTCATAAAATTCGGTCCTTCATTGGTCTCCGATCACACTCTCACCCTCTCTCTGCGGCTGGGGCTACGCCAGAGAGCTGGCGCCCAGCCGGGGGAACCCCCAACCAGACCAGGAGGCCACGTACAGCCCGGAGGAGGGTTTAGTTTTAATGATGTCCCGACGATCGATTCCTTCTTTCATCGTGCCTTTTGTGTCATCTCTGAAAAGTCATCCCCGGCCCCGGCGGACCGGGTTTCTGCTGTATTTTCCAGGGGCTTGTGGTTCTGCGTCCCGCACGGGCAAGTGCATGGTCCGCCCCGGGTCTGGGTTCGGGAGGCGCGTGAGGTCTGTGTTACGGTCTCTGGTTTGCACGTTTCTGATTCGCGTCCAGCTGTCCCAGCGCCCTCTGCGGAAGACGTGAGCTCCTCTCCATTGTGTTATCTTTGCTCCCCTGTCAAGGATCAGACGTCATTCCTGCGGGTCTCTTTCGGGGCCCCGTTCTGTTCTGTTGATCTGGAGTCATGGTTACGGTTCTGGTCTATGTGGAATTCACTTGCTTTGCCTAATACATACGGTATGGATCCCTGCAGGTTCTTCAGAGTCTTGAGGTCTGGCAGCGTCCGTCCTGCCCCTGGTCCAGCACGGTCTTGACCCACACGGACAGCTGGAGGCCCCGCTCTTAGTTCTTCTTCTTCTATTTCTTTAAATGACACACACCTGGGGGGGGGGGGCTCTGTCCATTAAGCATCTGCCTTTGGCTTGGGTGATGATGCCAGGGTCCTGGGATCGAACCCCTACGTCAGGCTCCTTGCTCAGCGGGGAGTCTGTTTCTCCCCCTCCCTCTGCTCCTCCCCCTCCCCCTGTGCTCTCTCTCCAATAAACAAAGTCTTAAAAAAGATAAATGACATATATTGTATTTCCTCAATGTGGCACGTACATGATTTGAAAGGACAAAACTTCAGACTTTCAACCGAAACCATGATTACTGTTTAATCCCTGCCCCCCTGCCCCCCGAACTCGTATTCTCCAAACGCAGCGGCTCCCAACCCTGTGCAGCACTTGTCTGTTGCTTACGTCCTTGTCACTTTCGCTGTCATTTGTTGGTTTCCAGGCTTGACGCTGTCCACCATTCCCGCATGGAAGGGACAGACTCGGCCCTTCCTCGAATGCCTCCCCCCAACCCCACACACTCATGCCTCCTCTGTCCCCGTGGTGCTGGTACGGTTCTGTCATGGAATTCAGATCCATCCCGGTGATGATGTTTTCTAACGGGTAAGCACGGTGTGCAGCTCCAGAACATGAAATGCTATGACACCATTTCCCATCTGGCACACGTTCCCATGTCTGGAGATGACTGGTCTTGAAGCAGTGTGGCGCCCTAGCCCAAGTGGTTCGTGTGTGACGTTGGCTCAGCAGTCTGGCCATTGGTGGCTAGCAAACACATCACTGTCTGGAAAGCAGACTGTGTGAGTCAGGGTTCTGCGGAGAAAGCACCAACAGGCTGAGGGGCCGTGGCTGTAAATAGATCTCCTTTGAGGAGTTGGGTCACAGGACTGTGGACTTGGTGACTCCAAGATCTGCTGGGGAAGGCCGGCAGCTGGAGATCCAGGAAGACGAGAATTCCCTCGTGCTCAGGGGAGCTGGGCTTTGTTCTATGCAGGCCTTCACCTCATTGGACGAGGCCCACCCACATCATGGAGAATGACCTGCTTTCCTCGAAGTTAACTGACTTAAATGTTGATCTCATCAGAAACCACCTCACGGAAACATCCAGAAAAGTGTTTGACCAGCTATCTGAGCACCGTACCCCAGCCAACTTGACACACAGAATTAACCATCAGTAATTCATCCTGAATGGAGAAACTCTTCTCAGTGTACTCAACACACAGCGGGTGTTGTGGCAAATACTGCTGGTCTGTAGGCATCTCTCCTGCTCAGCCCGCAGACGAGCCCCTCTACGTGTCTCAGGATGCTGCCTGGGGACTTCTCTCTTCCAGCATGTCGGGAACTTCCTCACCCCTCTCCTGTCTGCTCTCTGACTGATGGGACTTCTATCTTTCTCTCTCTTGGTTTGCCCCCTTAGTTTTGGTGGTTTGCTGAGACATATTTCGAAAATACTGTCTTCCCGTCTGTGGCTTGTCTTTTTACTCTTTATAAGAGCAGAAGTTGCAAATTTTCATGAAGACTAATTTATCATTTTTTTCTGAACTTATGGACCGTACTTATGTTGTATCTGAGAAATCTCTAACATAAAAATAAAAAGGCTGTTCTTAGGGGTGTCTGAGTGGCTTGGTTTGATCTCGGCTCAGGTCTTGTTCTCGGAGTCGTGAGTACAAGCCCTACACTGGGCTCCATGCTGGCTGTGGGATCTACTTAAAATGAATTTCAAAAAAATTTCTTGTATTTTCTTGTGGGAGTGTAATAGTTTTAGGCTTTCCATTTAGGGCTGTGGTAAACTTTATTTTTGTATATGGTGCAACCTATGAATTGAAATTGGCTTTTCTTCCTTCCTTTCCTCCCCCCCTTTTTTTGGTATTTATCTGTTGTCTATTGTATATTATATATGATCTACATATATTATATATGATCTATGTATATTATATAAATTATCTACCTCCAGCTGTTTTTCTTGGGCCAGTCTTTGGCCAGACTGACCATAAAAAGCTCCCTCATTTCTTTTTCCTGTCTTATTGCACTGGCTGGAACCTCCTACGAATGTTGCTCAGAACCGTGGGGGGAGCCCACGTCTTGTTCCTCATCTCAGAGGGACAGCACCTGCTGCTTTCCGTCAGGGCGACATTCACTGTAAGGTTTTTTTTACACATCGCAAATCAGGTTGAAATGTTCCCTTCTATTTTAATCTGCGGGGAATGTTTGATCTGGAACGGATCCTGCTTTTCCTGCACGCATTTGGGTGACCATGTGGATTTTTCTTTCTGCCTGTTGATACAGTGAATTATACTCTTTGATATTCTAATTTTAAAACAAACTTGCATCGAACCCCAATTGGTTGAGATTTATCTTTGTATATATTGTTTGTTACAATTTGTTAACATTCTATTGAGGATGTTTACACCCATGTGGATGAAAGATATTATACATTATTATATTTTATTTTGGGGGAATGTCTTTGGTTTTGGTGGTGAGCACTTCTGACCACTCATGGGCATGCTTTCCTCCACTTCTCTGGCATACTTTGTCTAGAACTGGTTTGATTTATTTCTTAAATATTGGGTAGAATTTCCCAATGGAGCTACCTGGGCCTGGAGTTTTATCTGTGACTTGGTTTTTACTACAAATTCAATTTCCCCAATAGACCTAAGTTTTCTTTTTTCTTTTTAAAGATTTATTTGTTTATTTATTTGAGAGAGGGACACACAGTGAGAGAGGGAACGCAAGCAGGGGGAGTGGGAGAGGGAGAAGCAGGGCTCTTGCCAAGCAGGGAGCCTGATTCAGGGCTCGATCCCAGGACCCTCACGACCTGAGCTGAAGGCAGACACTTAACAATTGAGCCCCCCAGGTGCCCCTGGATTTTTTCTTAACCGAGTTTTGGTAGTTTGTCGTCCAGGGAACTAGTCCACTTTGTCTTTGTTGTCAGAATTATTGGCATGTGTCTGTCCACAGTAGTCCCCTATTATACTCTTGATATCTGTTTACCTGACGTGATGCCACTTCTCACTACGTCAGTGACTTTTTTTTCTCTTTCTTTTTTTGGTCGATCGGGCCAAAGACTTATTTGTTATATCGATTTTCTGAAAGAACCAGCTTTCTGTTTCATTGATTTTCTCTGTTGTTTTGCTTTCTTTTTCACGGACTTCCGTTCTGATCTGTATGAATTTTTTCTTCCTGTACTTATTTATGTACTTTTTAAAGGTTGTATCTATTTATTTGAGAGAGCGAAAGCTTGAGCTGGGGGAGGGACAGAGGGAGACGGAAAAGCAGACTCGCCGCTGGGCAGGGATCCTGAATGTGGGACTCGATTCCAGGACCCTGAGCTCATGACCTGAACCAAAGGCAGACGCCTAACTGAGCCGATCAAGTGCCCTCGTACATTAGTTTTACTTATTCTCCTCCCGCATCCCCCCTCCCCCAAACCCCGCCAGTTTCTTAAGATGGAAGTTGGGATTGATTTGAAACAAGTCTTCTCTAAGGTAGGTGTTCAGCGCTATGCGTTTCCCTCTGGATGCTGCTCCACGGGCGGCCTACGGGTGTTGATGCAGTGCATTTCATTTTCATTCAGATGTGTCATGGGGGGACTGGCTGGGGAAGGCCGGTCTGGATGTCTCATGGGGGGAATGGTCTTAGGAAGCTTGTTCTGGACAGTCATTGGAGGAAGGCTGGTCTGGATGGTTCTAAGGGACTTCGAGAAAGCTGGCTCCGGGTGGCTGTCTGGGACAGGGCCATGGTCTGGCACAGGGACAGTCACAGGTGCTTTAGGGCAGCCTGTCCCTCTCAGACGCTGTCTTGTCCCGCTCCCACCTCCCAGTGTGGGCTTCTCTAACTCCCCAGGCCAATATGGAACCTTTGCATACGTTTCCCTTGCACGGGCCAGTTGTCCCTCTAGTGTTTTCTATTGTTTAATTATGTCTAGTACTTCTTCAGTGCGGGTCTTTCTATGGATTCTAAAGCTTCTCGAGGGTCCCCAGTGTTCTGCGTGGCTCACAGTAGCTACTCAAGGTTTCCTGAATCTGTGAAAGAAGGAACACGTTCAAGTTCTCAACTTGTCACTTCACCCATGGCTTCAAGTCCTAGAAACCCAAGTCTCTGGCCATTTAGAAACTCTGTTCCTGGAGGGTTTAGAGGAGTTTACACTGCCAGGCTCTCTGGGAAATGTGTCTGGAAGGAGGGACCAGGGGTCGAGGGGTTCGATGGCCGTCCACACACCATGAGGAGCTCGCCGCCCCGGCTCCACCCTCCCGGCCCCTCATCCACGAAGGCTGCCTCTAACCACACCATGAAAACGGAGCATGTGGTTGTGGGTGTGGAGCAGGATTAGAACACTAATTATAGTGTTCTCTGGGGGAGCCTGGAGCACTGGAGTCATGGTTACGATTCTGGTCTATGTGGGATTTACTTGAGTTCTTTTTTTTTTTAATTTTATTTCTACACTTGGTGTGACAATAGATTTACATAATGAACCATTTGTCAAGGGTTTCAAGTCATAGCTTCTACAGGCTTCTATCTTTTCTTGAAAGAAGACAGATTTTTGGTGTTTTTTGAATTTCACAACAATGTGGGCTGGTCTACCCGGACAGTCGGTTATGCTGGGAGGACTGGGGCTCATTCACGCATCACGCCTCACGTCTGGAAGGGGCTGACGGCGTTGGAATCCCTTAACAGTCTGAATTGTCACGCTGTTCATTTGTCTGAAAACTGGTCTCTAGGAGTCATTATGGTACCACAGATGCGGAGAGAGAAACAAGGTGAAGGGTGTGAGTTTGAACCAAATTTCTGCTACGTGAAAATAATCCGAGCGAGGCCTGCCGCCTGGACGGGGCGGCACACGTCTGCTTCTCCCTGCTCCTCTCTTCCCCGGAGGTGAACGAGGGTGGCCGGGGGAGCTCGGCAAGGCGGAAGCAGAAAGGTAGGCTAGTTCGGGACCCGAGGACTGAACCACAGCGGAGTGCTGGAGGTCTTAGGCTCCCTACAAAGCCGGGAAGGTGGCCCAGACCCTGAGCCTGGCAACGGGAGATGGGGGAGTCTTTCCATCAAAGCGGAGGTGAGGGACCCCTGCAGGAGGGACCGACTGGGGACCCCACTCCGTGAAAGGTGGCCAGTGGACTCAAGACTCCCGTCCCACCGCGAGACACTGGGCAGCTGGGTGGCTCTGGTTGAGAGTCCCGTCACAGGTCACAGGGGCGGGGGAGGCATCTTCGTCATGGAGGGACAGAGGCCCCTTCTTCGGCTCAGGGACACCCGGGGAGGGTGTCTCACCGTGTATCCACACTACAGGGTATGGTCAGCCTGCATGAGCCTTACAGCCCCACTGTGATCAAGACAGTGGAGGACTGGGGGTGACAGACACAGATCGAGGAACAAAATAGAGAAGCTGGGGCCCCTGGGGGGCTCAGTCGGTGGGGCAACTGCCATCGGCTCAGGTCATGGCCCCGGAGTCCCGGGATCGAGTCCCGCAGCGGGCTCCCAGCTCTGCGGGGCATCTGCTTCTCCCTCTGACCTCCCCTCTCATGCTCTCTCAGTCAGATAAATAAAATCTTTTTAAAAATAGAGAATCTAGAAACAGAGCCCCACGGATGAGCTCCACCGACTCTTAACAAACGTGCAAAAGCACTTGAGAGGAGGGAGTTCTCAGCAATGAGCAGAGCTGGAGCCCTGGACACCCACGGGCACCCACGAACAAACCTTGACCTCCGCCCACGCCTCGAAACGAGCTGTGCTAGTTCCTGGACTCGAGTGTAAAGTGTCAAACAACAGCTTTTGGGGAAAGAGGGAAACTCTTCAGGATCTTAGGCTCGACACCAAAGCACGCTCCATGAAAGGGAGATGGAGAAATTGGACGTTGGCAGAATCCAAGACTTGTGCTCTGCGAAGGGCCACGCGGAGAGGATAAGAAGATGACAGCCTGGGAGAGAAAATTTGCAAACCATATGTTCCCAAGAGAACTAGTTTCTAGAATAGATAAAAATCTTTCAAGTCAGCAGCAACGAGAAATCCAATCACAAAATGGGCAGAAATCGCAGTCAGTTTGCTGCCAGGAACGTGGGGAGGGCGTGGAAACTCAGGGGTCATGTTCAACCTCGCAGACATCAGGGAAGGGCTAATTAAAACCACGGTGAGACAGCACCCGGCACCCCTCAGCACCGTGTCAAGAAGAGCAGCGACAGCCCCGTTGGTTGGACGGTGTCCCTGGTACTCGTGGAGGCGGCCACTGCTGACTGGTGGGAGGCACGTAGAATGAGCCCGGAGCGGGACCCACTTACGAGGCTTGTGCTGGGTGGCTGCGTGACCAGTGGCTCGCAGCCCCCACGTGCTGGAATCTGACAAGTCCAGGTGGTCCCAAGAGCCCCTGTGGGGGCAGAGCTGGGATCTGAGGACCGGACCAGCCCCTCTCGGTTGGCGCGTGGGTCCGGCGGCCGCCGGGTCCTCTCTGACCTCCGCCAGCAACCACGCGGTGTCGGTGGGAGAACCTGGATCCCTCCTCCGCGGCTGGCTGGGGAGTAAGATGGCCCGGCCGCTCTGGAAAAGAGTCTGCCGGTTTCTTCGAAACTACATGGGCAGGCACCGTTTGACCCCGAAATTGCAGCTCTGGGCATGTGTCCCAGAGCAATGGGACTCTTTTACCTGAAAACTTGCCCATGGATAGTCAGAGAAGTTGTACTGGTAACAGCCCCGACCTGGAAATGGCCCAGATGTCCTTCAGCGCACGAGGGGTGTGTCCTGGCCGCGGGCCACGGTCAGCCGTGAAGGCGGATGAGTTACTGACACACACGGTGCCTTGGCGAAGTTCCAAAGAACTGCGCTCCGTCACAGGTTAAGTCCTGTCCGACGCCGTCTATTCCATTTACGTTGCTTTCTTGAAATGACAAAATCTTAGAAATGGAGAGCAGACTGTTGGTTGCCAATGCCTGGGGACGAGGTGGTGGTCCTGGGTCGGAGGTGCGAGCCACTGGAAGGGGGACAGGATGAACCCTGCGGCGATGGGTGTTCTGTGTCTTGACCGTGGTGGCCAGTACCCGAGCCCACAGGGGCGACAGAATTGGGTGCGAGTGGTCACGCACCAGGAATGCAAGTGACCCTTCTGCACACGTGCGCTGGACCGTCTCGCTGTGGGCATCCCGGTGCCGGGTTTGCAAGGAAATTCCTTCCCGGGGGAGGGTCTCCGGGGTTGGTCTCCGCCTCCCACCAGCTCCTCTCACTTCTTCATCCTGGGCACTCTGGTCTTCAAGATTTCCCTGGCAAGAGACACCAAGCCCTCAGTTTACCCAACAGCACGGGTGCTATCGTTTGTCTCCTGGGGTCGAGATGAGGTCTTAAGTGCAGGTCACAGGCGAGGTTAGCACAGCCGACACAGATGTTGGTCTTGGAAAGTGCGACATCAGGACGGAAATGGGTCCCTGCTCCCAGATGGGATCTCTTTCTTCCCTGGGGTGTTCCGGGCGCGCACACAGGCTACGGGGCCAAGCCGCTCCGGAAGGGGGAAGGGCAGAGGGGACCTCTGTCTTCCGACGCCTGCAAACCGAGTGTCCAGGCCCCGAGGGCCAAGCTGACGCACAGCGTGATGGCCGGCGGTGGGCTCGTCGCTGGAACTGCCGGGAGCGTCCGCTTTCCGAGGGGTCCAAGGGTGAGACTTGGCTTTTCTGGTTCCTTTATTTCCGTCTGTTTCATGCCTTCTTTACCCGTGTCCTTCAGTCCGCTCTCTGCTGCTCACGCCCCCCTGACCTCTGCTTCTGCTTCTTCACTGGGGCCCAGGGGACACCCTGGGGGGCCTGTCATGTGCCTTGACTGCGCCCCAGGGACACTGATTTCTTAGAACTTTCCTGCTGGACCTGCTTCTCAGGCCAGCCTTACAGAGAAGGCAGCGTCCTTCAGGAGCCGGTCTTGGGATCTTGTGGGTATGGAGACATCTCTCCCTGGGCAGACTCCAGCTGGGCCTGTACCCCTGACTCTACAGCCCTACCTGTGGCCAGCGTGGGGTTCCCGGGTCTGGGGAGCGCATCTAATGGTGGTTCTGATACGAGTCCCACTTCTGATCCCGAGTACAAAGGGTTCTGACGCCATTCCCCGTGGGAGTGTGCGTTGTGCGGCGGGGTTCCCAGCTGGGTGTCCCACGATTCAGCCGGATTTGAACTATCTACTCAGAAACAGCGTCCGATCCTATGGGATGAGCGCTCAGTCCTACAAGATTGTTCCATGCCCCATCCCCCATCTGTCCCCCCCCCTCCCTGCATCCCAACTGCAGGCTGTCCCTGTGCTTCCGGCCAACCGCTGCAGACCGGGGGCTCCATCACTTCCTCCTTGGGGTCCAGTAACTTCGGGTCTGCGGAGGGGGCGCGGGGCTCCCACACCCCCCCGGGCCCACGGTCCCCACATCTCCACTTGCTCACCAACCCAGGAGCTCTCCCGCCCCGTCCTTTCGGGATTTTATGGTGGTTTCATGTCAAGACGTGACTGATGAATCACTGGCCGTGGGTGATTGATCCAACCTGCAGCCCTCTCCTCCGGAGGTGGAGGTCGGGGTGGGGCTGAGAGGTCCCACCCTGTAACCACGTGGTCGGTTCCCCTGGCAACCAGCCCCCACCCCAGGTGCTTCCCAAACATCACCTGTTAGCATCAGGAGAGACCCCTTTCCCCTCCTCCCCTTAGGGAATTCCAGTGGTTTTAGGGGCTCCGTGTCGGGAAAGAGCACGGGGACCAAACCTGTCGTTCTTACTAGAAATCCAGTGTCGCAGACTCTTACGACTCTACGACTCTACGGTTTTGGAAATCCTTCATTCTCTTTGATCCTGGTTCTGTCCCTCCTCAGAGACTCCTGATGGGCTCACTGGTCTCGCCAGAAATAAGGTAGAGCCTGAGGTGGGACAAGAGTCCCGACACCCGACACCCGGATTCGAGACGTGCATGTGCCCTGGTGGTGGTGAATGAGTCGGGGGAGGCCGGGATGGACCGTTTCCCCTCTGGCTTGTCACCCCCCTTCCACTCTGGGCTTACAGCTGTTCTGCAGACCGGCCTGCCCCTCACCTGGGCCCAGCCCGCTCCTCCTGCCATGCGTCCTGTCTTGGCCACGTGATGTCACAACGTCCCCGCTAGGTCAGAGAGCTCCTTTGTGTAGGGTCCGTGGTCCTGAATGAGGGGGATGGCCCTGTGCTGTCCTCGCAGCTCCCACGGCCGTGTGCTCGCCTTGCCTGCGGGGCTAACATGCGAGTGACTGTCCAGAAACGACAGACTCATTCCCAGGACACCTGTGATTCACTGCGTGGACGCGTGAATGACTGGACGGAAGCGTCCATCTCTCCCGTGTCCGAGGAGCTGGAGTGTCTGTGCTGGGGACTGTCTTCCCGGTGCGGTGGCCCAGACCCACGGGGAAGCGCAGGGCCAACCCCGCTTCTTGCCCCGAGACATGCCGAGAAGCCCCCGCTCCCGTCCTGGGGTCCCGGGGTCCCGGGAAACTGTGACCAGGACCAGGGGCGTTTTGCAGGTGCTTTGTCGGCGGGAAGATGCTGTGGGAGGGAGACGACTCGGGGCAAGAATCCGCCCAGTGAGCAGGAGACATTGTCCAGAGCAGACTGGACAGCAGCAAAGGAGGCCCCTGGAGACCCACCCCTGGGAGGCAAGCGGGGAGCGGTGCACAAGGTCACCTTCAAAACCGGGTGCGAAGGGCACCCACAGCCTCAGAGTCACGCCCGGCGGCCTTGTGCGGTGGACATGAGCCGAAATGCACGCGGCGCCTGGTGTGGCTCTAAGCACGCGGTCGTCCTGATGACCAGCCCGTGGGCCACTGGACGGAGGAGGACCGCAGGGTGGGGGACGGTGGGGAGGACGGCGCTCAGCCCGCCGGCTGCCGAGCCCGGGGTGTGTGCACAGCACAGGGGTGGGTCTCAGAGTCTGTGGACGGCGGTAGTGACCGCGCTAGCTCGGCTGACCGGAGAGGGGACTCGTGGCCCAGACGTCCCACCTTCTTGAGAATATCTTTTATTTATTTATTTTGAGAGGGAGACCGGGCGAGAGCTTCCTTTGGGGGGCGGGGACAGGCAAAGGGAGGGAAACAGTCTCAAGCGGACCCCACACTGAGCACGGCCCTCCCCGCGGGGCTGGAACCCAGGACCTGGAGATCATGACCTCAGCAGAAACTCAGAGTCTGATGCTTAACCGACCCGCTGAGCCACCCAGGCACCTCCCCATCCTGCTTTCACAAACTTAAATGTTCTCAGACCCCAATGAAATTAAACTAGAAATAGATAGCAGAGAGATGGTTGGAAATTTTTGAAATATTTGCTAATTAAATAGCACACTGGAAAAAAAAAAAACCCACCTAGGGATCAAAGAAGTGTTGAGAGAAAACACAGTTCTTGTAACATTTTATTTGGTTTTGGTATTGGGTATTAGAGTCGGGCCAAGAAGTGCTTCTGCTTCTAGAGAGTTCTGGAAAATCCAACGAATCAAAATTGGTGGAATGTAGCTGACGGCTGTGGCGAGGGGCAATGTAGGACATTAAAATGCACAAGAAAACAAGAAGGATCTCCAGATATCCGAACTTTTGTCATAGGAAGCCCGAGTAAGACGAACAATTTAGGGCTAATGCAAGCAGGACAGAGGAGATCATAAAAATGAGGCCAGAAGTCAACAAAATCGAAAACAGGTAAATAATAAAATCAACAAAATGAAAAACTGGTTCCTTGGAAAATCAGTAAAATGGACAAATCTCTAGCCGCGGACAGGGAGAAATACTTGCAGATGGCCTTTCTGGGAGAGGGCTTGTGTCCAGAATATACAAAGAACTCTTACAAGTCAATAACAAAAAGCAAGCGGTTCGATTAGAAAATCGACAGCAGATCTGGACAGACTCTGCTTTAAAAGCAACACACAGACATTGATCGTACACGGATTCTTGAAATCCTCCGTCCCTAGAGAGGGCCACGGCGATGAGAGGTAACCAGAATTTGTCAGAATGGCTGAAATGGGGACCCTGTGTGCCTCTGTAGCGCTGTGGTTAAGCCTCTGCCTTCTGCTCAGGTCGTGATCCCAGGGTCCTGGGGTCGAGTCCTGCATCGGGCTCCCTGCTCTGCCGGGAGGCTGCTTCTCCCTCTGCCTCTGACCCTTTCCCCCACTCATGCTGTCTCTCAAATAAACACATAAAATATTTTAATAAAAAAAAAAAAGAATGACTGAAATGTGACACAAAACGGCGCAGCCAGCTTGGAAGACCGTTGGGAAGTCTCTGGTAACACTAACCAGCCTGACTGAGCGATCCAGTAATCATGCTTCTGAGTCGTTTTCAACGGACTTGAAAAATGACATCCACACACAAAACTGCTTCCGAAGCAGCTTTATTTGCAAGCACCCAGTGGGGAAGCGATGACGAGCTTCAGGAGGTGCACGGATCCGCTGTGGACATTGCAATGGCGGGGTACTATGGGAGGAGAGGGAGCGAGCTCCCCTACCTGCACGGCTCTTAGCTGGATATTAGGGAGGAGAGGCTCTGTGGTGTCTGATCCGATTTCTGTGACATTCTGGAAGAGGCAAAAGTAGAGACACGTAGTAGAGTTGGTAGATAGATGGGTCTCAGCAGCTCGCAGATTTTCCTGAGCTGGGAGGATTGAACGCGCGAAGCTCCCGGAGTTTCGGACGGTGAAGCTGTTCTGCGTACTTGGATGGTGGACACACGACCCTGGGCGTTTGTGAACACAGAACCTTGTGGCACAGAGGTTAGACCTTCATGTGCACAATTAAAAAAAGAATCACATGGGAGTTTAGGGAATCCCAGGTAGAAAGAAGAGTGAGAAGGGGCCATCGCAGGTATGCGATGTTCACGATGTTCATCGCAGGTTCACGAAGAGGGTGGGGGATGAGCCTCGGACCCTTGTAGCTTTGGACCCAGGGCGGAAGGACCTGTTTGCAGCACCGTCCTCTGTCCACAGAGCTGCTGCCCGTGGTGGTAGGCCGGGAGCTCTGGAATGGCCGTGTGGATGGGGAGCTGGACAACCCGGTCGGCAGATGGTAAGTGGTGGGCAGCGCGCGCAGCGCCCACGGTTGCAGAGGGACCTCGTGGACAAGCGAGGGAGGAGGGTGTCGTGGGCCGGGCAGTATTGGGTGCACGTCTGAGACATCAGTGTGAACGTGTGTTCAGCGAGTGTAGACACAGATGGTACACAGAGGAGTGGTTACAGACGTGTGGGTCCTTTGGATTCTATTGCTGTGGGAGCCATGGGGCCTGGAGACCGTGACGTCTCACGATGACCGGTGCTCACATCTTGACTTTCTCCTCCTCTGGGACAAGGACCCAGGGCTGCTGGGAGGACCGGCAGGTTCCGTGCCCATCAGGGAATACGCGAGGTGTGCGTGGGACATCTGGTAACACCAGAATAGGAGGTGTCCGAAGAAACGTGGCAATGCCACGGGGACGGGGGCTCATGACAGAGGTCCCCGTGGCCCGAGCTGGGGAGGTAGTGCAACAAATGTAATGACGTAGCATTTACGACCTGGAGCATAAAATAAAGACCCACGAGCCTGCTGTAAATACACGGGAGGAGAGACAAGGCTGTCACACAGAAGTCAAGGAAGCGGAGCGCAGCTCCCCATTCCTCAAACGGGGGGCGTGCGCAGTGACTTCCTCCCGAAGCGCCCAGCATGCAAAGGGAAGAAACCCCCAGATGTGGTCAAGGTGGTCAAGGTGAGCACCCCAGGACATGGGTCACGCTGGGGGAACAAGCCCTTGCTGGGATGGAGACGGGCGCTCTCCCTCCTGAGAGCCCATTAACCCCAGTGTAGTCACAGGAGAACCTCCGGCAAACCCAAGTGTACAGAGATTGTACAAAGCACTCAACCAATGTTTCTCAAAACCGTAAAAATCATCCAAAAAAGAAAGAGTTTGAGAAACTGTTACAGCCGGGAGAAATGGCAACTGAATGTCGTGTAGTGTCCTGGGGTGGCGGAGGGGGACCTGGAGCAGAGAGGACAGGAGTAAGAACCCAGGAGACAAAGCACGACCTTGTTGATAACATAATACACACCACATACGAGTTAACAAATGTAATAGTTACGTGGGTGTAGGGTGTATGAGAACTCTGTCATCTTCACACCTTTCTGTGAATCTAACACTTCTAGAGTACAAAGTTTGTTTAAAAATGATGTCCTTTTGTAGTAAGTATCTCCAAAAATATAAACCACTGAGATCATTAAATTAATGCAATCATTCGTCCTTCTTATTCCATGTTAATAATCCACGGTTCACTGAATAGAGAGAAATGAATGTTTAAAAAAAAAGAATACAATTACGGATTTGCTCTTTTAACTCACTATTTTTAGCTAATAAATTACAATCAAATTGCTTTTTGTAAACTCTAAAAGACCCAGCGATTTCCTGATTATGGAAGAGATTTCATGCTCTTGTTTTATAAATGAAAATGGTGCTTCCCTAAGGATTACTTTTATTGGTGGGAATTAAGGTTTTAGCAGTTTAAAAAGGTTTAAAGGGACCCAAATTAATAGGGGTTTTCTGTTTGTGAATAGTTATAGTTTCCTATCTGTTTTGTGCATGTGAGGAAATGTTCTCTCCAACAGAAACTCATTTTGGTTCAATTTCACATCTGGATAAAAGTATATTTATCGTGATGTCTTGGGGAATGTTAATATCACATTGCTTAATAACTCTGGGTCCCCTCTTTCTAAAATGCTTTATGTTTGAAATTAGAGAAACACACAAATTGGATGAGCTAGCTGGTTTTTAATCCTTCCGTTCCTCCGAGGTTACTGAGTAATTCCAGATTCACCCCATCCTATCTGATAAATGAGCACAAGTGTTACACCAAAGGACTTGGGTTTGTCTTATGGATGGGTTTTTAAAATACACGTAAATACAAAAGAAGGAAGAGCCAGAGCTGAAAAAGCAAACTGATTGTTTAAAATATTAATTTTAGGGTCACCTGGGTGGCTCAGTTGGTTAAGCAATGGCCTTTGTCTCAGGTCATGATCCTGGAGTCCTGGGATTGAGTCCTGAATGGGGGGGGGGTGTGTCCCTGCTCAGTGAGGAGTCGGCTTCCTCCCCGCCCCTCCCCCTTCTCATGCTATCTCATTCTCTCTCTTTCAAATAAATAGAAATCTTAAAAAGAATAAAATATTAATTTTATGCACATTTTATTTCCAATTTGAATACCAAGCATTCTGGTTAATTTTTTTTTTTTTTTTTGCTTCTTAATTAGAAAATTAAAGCTGGAAAGCTTAGCACTCTGAAAGAGCGCACATGTGGCCCTGAGCGGCAGTAACACAGTGTCTACGTCTCTCTGAACGCAGATGTCTTCTTTCTCACTCTGCTGTGGTTTCCTGGGAGGCGCCCAGAGGCTCTCCAACTCATAGACAGCAGGGCCCCTGTACTCTGGGATCTTTAACCATCTCCTTCTGTCCTGCCTCGGTTTCCTCATACTTGGACCTTGCTTCCTTCCTGAGCTTGCTTCTCCTTCATTCTCAGAGTGGGACGGTTTTCACTTAAGGCTCTCTGCTTGTCTGGTGAGTCTTGGAAGATCACTTGTGCGGGTCATCTTTGCTTTGTCCCTGCTGTGTTCAAGAAGTCCATCTGTCTTCAGGAGCGGGTTACCCAGTATTCAAAATCGTAAGCAGTTGGCTTGGATTTTCCCACATCCTTGAGATCTACAAGGTAATGTGAACTGAGTCCCTGACACGTGCTCATCTATTTTAGGGGCTGTGCCTGGGTGAACCCACTGCCTTGTCATACAACCCAGGGTTAGGTATTGCTTGTGTCCCAACTTAGAGACATGGAAAGGGCGTCTAGGCACGCCCGGGGGGATCCTGGCACATGCATGTGCCCAACACTGTAAAAAACTCATCATAGTGTATCTGTTTCTTCTACACTTAGAAACCAGCAAATTAAACATGCTTACAACTATCAAATAATAAACACATCTTTACAATACATAAAAGTCATCATACACCATAGTCATATGGGATTTATTCCATGGAATACAAGGATGGTTCGATGTCTGCAAATCAGTCAATGTGATCTTAGTAGATGTAGAAAAGGCATTCGGCAAAATTTAGTTCCAGTCACGATAAAAACTCTCAGTGAAGGTGGTTTAGAGGGAACATACCTCAACCTAATAAAGACATAATGACAAGCTCACAGCTAATATCGTAC
Source organism: Eira barbara (assembly GCA_020311275.1). Taxonomy (NCBI): domain Eukaryota; kingdom Metazoa; phylum Chordata; class Mammalia; order Carnivora; family Mustelidae; genus Eira; species Eira barbara. The sequence continues at coordinate 12,908,130 of JAHRIG010000463.1, read as the reverse complement.
CCAGTGGTGAGAAGCTGAAAGCTTTCCTCTAAGGTCAGGAACAAGACAAGGATGTCCACTCTTGCTGCTTCTATTCAACATAGTACTAGAAGTTGTAGCCACAGCAATTAGGCAAGAAAAGGAAATAAAAGACATTCACGTTGGAAAGGAAGAAGTAAAATGATCTCACTCAGTATGATGCCCTCAAGATCCATCCATGTCATCCCAATGGTATGATTCCCTTCTTTTTTTGAAGGCTGACAATATTTTAGTCTGTCTGTGTGTATCACATTGTTAATCCATTCATCCACTGACAGACACTTGGGTTGTTTCCATATCTTGGCTACTGTAAATAATGTTGCAATAAACATGGGGTGTCAATATCTCATCAAGATAGTGATTTCAGGGGATCCTGGTGGCTCAGTTGGTTAAGTGTCTGACTCTTGATCTCAGCTCAGGTCTTGATCTCAGGGTTGTGAGTTCAAGCTCCGCACTGGGCTTCAGCCTGGGCAGGAACCCTACTTAAATTGGATATACATCCAGAAGTGGGGTTGCTGGTCAAATGGTATTTCTTTTAACTTTTTAAGGCCCCTCCGTACTGTTTTCTATACTGGTTGTACCAAATTACATTCCCCCTGCCTGTGCACGAGGGCTTCCTTTTCTGCAAATCCTCACTGACACTTTTCTCGACTGTCTTTTTGATACCAGCCATTCTCACACACGTGTGGCGACATCTCGCTGCGGCTTTGATGTGCATTTCCCCGACGACTAGTGATGTTGAGCATCTTTTCATACACCTGTTAGTTATTTGTATGTCTTCTTTGGAAAAATGTCATTTTTAAAAAACACCCACTTTTTAATTGGATTATTTTTTTTTCCTGTTGAGTCGTATGAGTTTCTTATACAGTTTGAATACCAGCCCCTCATTGTATTTGTGGTTGGCACATGTGTTTCCTTTTCATATTTGCCTTTTCTCTGTGCCCATGGTTTCATGGCTGTGCAGAGCCCTTTTAGTTTGATGTCGTCTCACTTGTTGAATTTTGCTCTTATTTCTTATGCTTTTGGTGTCATATACAAAAAATCATTGCCAAGACCAACGCCAAGGGGCTTCCCCCTATGTTTTCTTTTAGGAATTTTATAGGTTTAAGTATTATGTGTAAGTCTGTAATCCATTTTGAGTTAATTTAGTGAGTGGTGTGAGACGGGGGTCCGGTTTCATTCTCAACATGCGATTATCCAGATTCTCCAACATCTTTTATTGGAAAGACCATCCGTTCCCCATTGTATGCTCTTGGCTTTCTTGACAAATATTAGTTGAACATACATGTGGGGATTGTTTATTTCTGGGCTCTCAGTTTGCTTCCATTGATCTATATATCTTTTTTTATTCCATTACCATACTCTTTGGATTACTAAAGATTTATAATATAGCTTAAAATCAGGAAGCATGATGTCTCCAGCTCTGTTCTACCTCAAGATTACTTTGGCCATTTAGGGTCATTAGTAGTTGCACCCAAATTTTAGGATTGTTTTTTCTTTTTCTGTCACAAATGCCATTGGAATCTTGATAGACACGGAACTGAATGTATATAGGACTTTGGGTAGTATGGACATTTTAAGGTTAATTCTTGTGATCCGTGAACACAAGATGTCTTTCCGTTTATTTGCGTCTTCTTTAATTTCTTTCATCGGTGTTTTGAAGTTTTCAGGCGCAGGTGTTTCACCTTCTTGGTTAAATTTATTCCTAGTACTTTGTTGGTTTCGATGGCATTGTGAATAGGATTGTTTTCTGTATTTCTTTTTCAGATACTTGGTTGATAGTGTGTATAAAAATACATTGATTCTTGTATTCTGGTTTTGAATCTTGAAGCTTTACTGAATTCATCTATTAGTTTGAACTGTTTTTTGGTAGAGTCTTAAGTATTTTCTGCATAAAAGATGATGTCATTACCAAACAGAAGAAATTTAACTTCCTCTTTTCCAATTCTGATACCTATTTTTTCTTGCCTAATTGCTTCAGTTAAGACTTCCTGTACTATGATGGATTGCAGTGGCATGAGTGGGCACCCTTGTCTTATGCCACGTCTTAGAGGAAAGGCTTTTGGCTTTTTTAGGAAAGGCTTTCAGCTGCGAGTTTGTCATGCACGGCCTTTACCATGTGGCGGCACACCCCTTCTAGGGGTCTTTATCATGAACAGATGCTGAACTTTGCCAAATGCGTAGTCATCTACCGAGATGACCCTGTGGTTCCTATGCTTCATCCTGTCAGTGTGGCGTGTCACACATGAGTGCCATTAAAGGTGCTGGCGATGAGAAGCGCAGAGTGACCACCATGCCCCGGAGTCTCCAGGCCTGCTGCTGCAGGGCAGGGCCTGCTTGAGGAGATGGGTGTGGGGGAGAGAGGAGGGGAGTCAGAGGTCAGGGAGGAAATGCCCTTAAGCAGAAAGACCAGGAAGAGAGTCGACCAAGGAATTTGGGAGTTGCTGCCCATGATACAGAGAACAGAGAATGGTGGTGTAAGGAGGGGATTAGACAACAGGTGGGTCTGGGTGGTGAACAGGGGGTGCTGTGGGCTGTCCCTGGGCCGGCTCCACAGCCCTCCCCAGGACACCTGTCCAGGCTTCCCCAGCTCCTTCTCTGCTCTTGTGCTGTCTCCTCTCCCTCCCCTCCCCCTTCCTTCTTCCCTCCTCTCCCCCTCCCAGTGGCTCCTCCCACTCCCCCTTCCTAGCTCCTCCTCCCTCCCTTACCCTTCCCCCTTCCCTCCTCCTCTGCTTGGCTATCCCCGCCCCCCACCAGAGCCCTTAGGACTCTGTTCTCCTGGTTGCAGCACTCTCACAACTAGGAGTGTATCCCGGGGATTCCCAGCATGACTGGAGGAAGTTGTACGTGGGAGAACGTTCGCTGCAGCATGGTCTGCAGCTCTGCAAGTGTGAGCTCTCAGGAGAAGCCTGATTAAATCACGAAAATGCTAAACAAGCCAAAGCCCTGTGATCCTTGGGGGTGAGAACTGGGGGGGGGGCGTGTTTACTGGCACAATCACAGTCAGAACAGCAGGTGACAGCACTCTGAATCGCTGGGAACCCGCGCCCGTCTCCTGCACGTCTGAAAATCCACAGGGCTGCCCCTGCACGTCTGAAAATCCACAGGGCTGCCGCAGAGATCTGAGCGGAGCCCCTGCTGGGGTTGGGGGTGGATGGCAGCCCTCCTTCTGCTGTTCCGCAGTGAACACAGACTAGGCTTTTGTAAGATAAATAGGTTAGGTGGGGGCAGAAGGGCTAACAAGGACTCGAGGACACCGACACTGCAGGCCAGGGCAGGCCAGGCCTGGCGGGAGGCAGAGCTTGTAAGGTTGAGCCCGTTGCGTCAGGAGGCAGTGGGAAGGGCATGGGCGGTCACCCCCGAGCAGGGCGGGCACACACCGGTGGTCCAGAACTTGGATGGAGCTTGAGGAAGACAAGTGTGTGGCGGTGGCACAGGGAGGGGGCAGGGCAAGACGACCACGACCAGGTCTCTGGGTAGATGAGAAGCAGCGCCCGTGTCTGGAAGCTGCGCGATGGAGCATTCCTGCAGCGAGAACTGCCGGATGGGCTGGTTACCCACCCAAGAGCTCGTCCGCCCAATTGCGTTCGTCCACTTGTGTGTTCCGTAGGCACTGCTTAGGCAGGGTTGAGAAAAACGGGGGTGCTTTCTGCTCTGCTGGGCTTTAATTACTAGGGGAACGTAGCCCTTTCACAAGTAATGAGAATAAAGGGTGGGATGGTGAGACGTTCACGCAAATGGGACAGGCGGGGCTCGCACCGTGTGGGGTTGCGTGGTTCAGAGAGAACAGGGCGAAATCCTGGAAGAGTTTCAAGATTTCCCAAGAAGAGTGGCTTTGAAGAGAGATGAGCAGTGGATGTGGGCTGTTCCCAGGGGCTTCCCCGGGGGTCTGAGGTCCCCACGAACCCTTCCCCATCCCTTCGCACCCTGTCACTTTGGGTGTGAAGTTACTTTCCAGGTTAACCCAGCCGGTGGAGCTCCTGCTGGGGCGGAGCCCCCTCGGGCAGGGCTGCTCGCACTGCGTGCATTTCCTCAGCACCAGTGAACGCATATGCCCGGATCCTTGGCAGGGGACTGTGGGTGTGTGGCCAGGGTGGAGGGAGGGGGCAGCCTGGGGTGACAGGTGGTGGCTTTGCTGGGGTGCGGGCAAGTCTACAGCTCCCAATGCTTCTCCCACTGTCCCTGGGCGCTCGGGGCCTGGGGGATGGATCTGGTTAGGGGAGGAGCCCTCCCCATCTGCCCACCGGTCCACCTGCCCTTCCCATGCTCGGTGCCTCCCCTTACGCACCCCTTCCAGCTGGCCAGAACTGGGCTCCTGATTAAGCCAGGCTCATGCCTGTCCTCAAAGCATGAAAACCGACGTGCATTCGGGAGCTCCCTCCCCGACTCTCTGCACCACACTCTCCTTCATCTTGGATTCTGGGGGTCGACAGCAGACCCTGTGGCTCAGTTGGCCTAAGTGACTTCATTGGTCAGTTTTTCTTTCTTCTTCTTTTTTTTTTGCCTGGCCATCATTTCTTTGGGGTTACTGTCTTCCCATCCCCCATATGTGGTCCATTTGCCAATGTCGGGCTGGGGTAGGGCACACGCTAGTGTTCCTTAGCCATAGTGATTGGCAGAGGGATGAAACATGACCCCAACCCGGGCCATCACAGGCAACCCCAGGACGCCGCTGGAAGTTCTGGTGACGGGCTGCTCTCCCCTCCAGAGCGGGCAGAGCTAAGGACAAAGGAAGCCAGAGGCTGCCGGGGGCATCCTTGTCAGCAGGGTCAGCGCCCACCCCACACCACACGCAGCCAACCTGGCGATGAGATCGCGCGGCCAGGCGTGGGAGGCACCGGGGGGGGGTCCTGCAGCGAGCTCAGCTCCCCCAGTGGGTCCTGCTCTGCTCTTGTACGAACCCACCGTTCCAGCAGGGCTCAAAAATTTAAATTCAGGCTTTTTGTGGAATAGCTTCAGTCGACAAGCATTATTTTAATTTCCCTCAAGTGAAGAAGAGCGACGGGGCTGAAAGTATCTTATCTGCTTCTGTGCCTTAATTCCGGGGTTCATACCCCTGTGCTTCGAACGCCCAGATTCACCGTGTCTTTACGCCTGCCGCTCGGGGCGGGGGCTGCACGGTTCCAGCGGCTGCACCCAGGTGCCCGCTGCTGCACCGCTGGGCAGGACTAGCCTGCCCCGGGGACAGTGTCGACTACCCACCGCGTCCCAGGTTGGTGACGGAACTGCCTGGTTCTTTCACATGCAGTCTCTGGTTGAAAGTTTCTTGCCCTCCCCGACCAGAGCTTCTGTCCACCACCTCCTCCTGCGTCCTTTCCCCAACACCTCTGCAGTCAGGGGCGGACACGAGGGGGTGCGGAGGGAAGCCACTGCCCCGAGTTCCTGCCCCTGCTCAGGGTCCCGCCCCTGCACCAGAGCTTTGTCCTCTCGGTCCCGGCATCCACTGGGCGGCCCCTTGCGGCAGGGTCTACGGTGACCCCACTCCAGATTTTTTGAAATTTTAAATTATTTATTTAAGACTCATGTAAATCCCAAAACTCATGCCAGCCCCCCTCCATGGGGTGAACCCACTCCGCCCCAGCTCCCCTCTATGCTCTGCTGTGTGGGCGTTGATGGGGGACATCGGCCCTTTGGAAACTGCTTGGAAGGCAGAAGCTTCCAGGAAGCCCAGGATGAGGCTGAAGAAGCTCTCCAGCTCGGGCACCTGCGCCTGCCTCTGACCCCACTCCCCGGCCTATTCTCAGAAGGCCTCCACCTGCCCCCACCGGTAGGAGTACCTCCGTCTAGCAGCGGAGTTCCCTCAGACTCTTGCGGCATTCCGGGGGGCTGGCTTTCCAGCACGGTCTTCCTTCTGTGACAGCAGCTGGCAAGGCAGATTTCTCAGTCTTGGAGTTTCTACTTCACATATTGAGAGCAAATCTTGTGGCCTGGATACTCTCTGGAAGAGAGATTTATTCCTTTCCCTGACTGTGGTAAAAGCTGCTTTCGTAACTTCCGGCCTCTGGTCCGCCTCCGTCAAAGATCCATCAGCTTTGATTGCCACGGGCAGCTCTTCTGACATCTGGTCTACCTCTTATTTTAAGGCACTGGGTCCTTTGCTCCCTCCGCAAAGAACTCCCCAGAAGATGAGGGCTCCCCGGGAGAGATGGGCCACCGCTACAGCCGGTCCCAGGCCAGAGGACAGAGGACACCTGTCCTCTTGAGTCACTGCACAGCAGCCCAACACGGGGACTGAGCTCCGAGGGGCTCCAAGCACAATGTTTCCGATTTCAGCACGACCACTGTATAGTTCATTTAATCAATACTGTGGTGTTGGCCAGAATCGACGAAAAATTCATCCTTTGGAATATTTCATTATCATAAATATCCTTCTCGTTAAAATCGTCCTATGTACACTTCTAAACACACTCACAACTGCCCTCGAGGATACATCCCCAGATGCGAAATCTGCCATGCGAAGACGGCTGATACTTCTCTGATACAATTTCGGTATCAAATTGCTGTCATGAATTTTGTATCAGTTTCTACTCCTTCCAGCCTGTGTCAGATGCTTTCTCACTGGGATTATCCACGCTTTTAATTCTCGCCAATTCAATAGTGAAAGAAATAGCATCTCATTATTATAATCGGTGATGCTTTGGGCTCACAACTGAAGGTCAGGCATATGGCGGTGATTATCTTCTAGAGTCAACCATTCAAAACTGTCCTTGTTCTAGAGTATTTCATTTTATAACTTGGAGGGTTTTTTTAAAAGCTAATAGAAAATATTGATGAAACGTAACCAGCCTCGGCGAGAAAGCGGCTCTCTGTTTTCGATGGTCGTGAGGGGGAAGCTCTCCAACTTCATGTTTCACCAAAAACAACATTAATGAGATAAATTGTCCACGCAGAAAATTTGGGCACTGTATTGACGCAAACCAACGAGTGAGCGAGGAACTGGTTATTAAAACGAGAACATCCTCCAACGAATCTGGTATGTGTTAATTCTCTAATAACCTCGTTGCGAGCAGCTCGGTGCTTGCGGCTTGCTGAAAGTTGAGTTCATTTCCTCCATCGTTCTGACTTTGCTATTCTGTGAGTAATTTTACAGATCACTAATTTCAATGCCACCATCTCTAAGCAGAATGAAGTTGCTACATTCTTCCAATTAATTAACCAACAAATTTAATTTCACACTGCAGAGCTTTGGAATAGGGACCGTTTACTGAAATTACCACTGCAAATAATGGAATGGGATGTTTACAGAACCAGCACTGAGTATTGTCAACGAAGTCTGGGCTAAATGTTAACAAATCCAGCACAGGGCGGGAAAGCATCTGCTGGAGTTTCCGTCTGCTGGGGGCCTTCGCCACGAGCAGCCGGGTCTACACGGCCGGCGGACACACGTGCGCACGCATCTGCCCTCCGCGGAGCGATCGTCCGGTGCAGCCGCTTCCCCTATCGGCCGTCTCACAAGCTGCCAAGGACAGTCAGCTCCTTATTTCTGCTCTGAAAAGACCCGCTTGCTGGGTCATCAACAACAGGACAAGCACGTCACTGAATACGCTTCGTGTGCCATCTTGCCGCAGGCTCACTTCTCGCGCTCCTTCCAGCCTGGCCCCCGGGTGTGCCCGCGATGGACAGGCATTCGAGGAGTGTGTGTCCACCGTTCCGTGGTTGTGGCGCGAGAGTCTTTGTTGACAACCGCTCAGGACTTGAGCTTTCCCTGTGGTTTGTGGGTAATCACGTGGCTGGACTGCTCCCCACCTCGCCGCCCCCTGTTTGCACTTGAGCCCATGCCTGGTGCTGATGCTGTAAGTCAGGAGGCGTGGGGCTCCTGGTGGGGTGTGGTCATTGTCCTGGAATGCAGTCCCAGCAGCCGGGACGCCAGAGCAGGGGGGTGTTAAGGTCTTGGGGTTTTATGCTTCTGGTCACCATCTCTAGTTCCGTGCGCGTCCTTGTCCGCAGTGTCCTTCCCATCGGCTCTCTGGAGAGATCTGTCTGAGAAAGAGGTTGCTTGCTCTCCAGGCTCTCCCTCACCCCCTCACAGCTGCAATCCCTGCTAGCTTCCCGTGTTGCTGGCTTATTTGCCTGTGGAGGCTGAGTTCCCATCCGAGCTTGCAAACTCTGAGTCCACTCTCTTCCTGAGACTGGCCACGGGCAGGGGCAGGACTTCCCGCCCATCTGCATCAGGAATCCCAGCTTTGAGGATAGTCGGTTCTCAAAAAGGCCGTATTCTGAGGGTGCCCCTGCCTTGCTAGAATTTGAGGAGCTGACCGGAGCAGGGGGTGGACCTCTGCCCCTTCCCAGGGTTTACAGATCATGCTTGGCCTTAGGGGGCGGTCCTCAGCCTCCCTCGGGCCTCCCCTCCTGCTTTCCTGCCTCTGGTGCCCCGGCCCTGGGTCCTCTGTGTTTCTGCTTCCCCAGAGAGCAAACCTTCTATCTCCTGAGGGGTGGAGAAGGGAGTGGGGGGCCCATCCTGTCTGTGATCGTCCTGTTGTTGGTCCCTGACTTGGCCCCTCCTGGTTCTCTGGAGCATCTCCCTGTTCCCTCTGGGCAGCCCTTCTGAGGGCACCTGCCTGTCAGTGTCCTGCCCTTTGCCAGGTCACACTTCTGGGCTCTTTGCCCAGGTGTATCAGCTAATGAGGAAGGGAGATAGAGCCTTGAATCAGGACACTGGCTCCAGCCGGAGAGGCTTTTCCACCAAAGCACCAGTGCTCTACTCGGCAGCTGGGCTCTGCTGGGCAGGGGAGGGGGTTCCAGGCTGACTCCGGCTGTGTCTGCATCGTGACCCCTGCATGTCCTTCCCCTGAGCTGTGCCGGGGTTTCCTTCTGTCCTCTCTCACCAGAGGGGAGACAGGGGCCTTGTCCCGCATCTTGCAAGGGCATCAGGAAGCTCTGTGGTGTGGCCAGGTGAGGAAGGACACGGTCGGCCTCGTGCACACACAGAGGTCCAGGCTGGGGAGGAGGAAAAGGGGTTGCATGGGGGTCTTGGAAGGAAACTCCTCCCAGGGTGGAGACGCTGCGTTAAGGGAACTTGGTCCAAAGCCAGCGTGTCCGGGGTAGGAAGCACCTGCTGCCTGCCGTGCAGGTGGGGGGAGAGCTTGCCCACTTTTTCCAGGTCCCCCCTTGGCCAGGGGCTCCCTCTACTGGGCAGGGCAAGCCAGGGCAAGGCAGAGTCAGCGGTCATTGGATTGCTGGGGGCAGGCTGCAAAATTTAGACGTCTCAAGAGGAGGGAAGCGCAAGGCAGTCTTTGCTAACGGGGGCTGCGTTCTGCCCCACCGAGCTGGAGGAGGACAGATGGTGTGCTGTTTGGAGCAAAGAGGGGGACCTAGGTGTGCCCGGACCACCTCCTCCCGGGGTTTCTGAAGGGTGAGGACGGGACCGGCCTGGGTGGCCAACTCCTGTGCCCCCCAGTCCTCTAGCTGGTCTTCCTAATGTCAGGAAGTTGGTGTGGCAGGAAGTCAGAGAGACGAGGGTCCCGGCCCCCTCGGGACTCCAGAAGCATCTGTCCACAGCTGGCGGTGTGCTCCCGGAGACACAGAGGCCCTCCTGGCCCCGAGGAGAGGAACAGAGGGCCTTGTGGATGTGTGCGTTCTCTGCACACACGGAAGGAACGATGCCCTGTCCTCATCTCTGTGAGGACCCAAGGAGGAACAGGAGTCAGTCCCCTTGGCCCCCAGCGTGAGAGCTCCCCGGAGTTTCCGGCTCAATGGACCCGGCCCCCCTCCTGCAGTCCTTCCTCTGACCGGTCTCTTTCTCTGCCCCTCCCTCCTGTCTAAGGAAACATTTGCAACATACAGAAAAGTCTGGAGGAGAAACGTCATGACCCCCACCCCACACCCACCATCAACATGGAACACATATAACTTTTGGTCTTATTTGCTTTACACTGAGAACAGTTTAGATCAAGAAATCATCACGGAGACAGCGGAGGCGACGATGCATCTGAGCCAAGACAGGACTCCGGTCTCACCGAGTAAGTCCTCCAGGCGGGATCGGAAACTATCCGACTGTTTCCAATTGATTAAACTGTGCGTCAGCCCAAAGCTCAAGAATATTTCCAAAGTACGTGTCTGTCGAGGAAGTCGTGTCCAGAACATAGAGGAGCTCTTGAAATTCAGCGATATGAAAAGAAACAACTCAATAAAAAATGAGGAAAAAACCGGCAGGGACTTTATCACGGAAGGATGACAGTTATGCACAGGGACTAGCGTCAACCACGTTCCTTGTCGAAGGTGTTCTGAGAACCACCACCCTGAGAGCACCGGCTTCCTACCTTCCTTCCTGGAAGGGTGGGCGGGTCATATGTCGGGGTGTTCTGTTCCGGGGTCTTTGATGTGGGGACAGTTGTGCATTCACGGAGAGGCTGGGAGCAGGTGGCAGGGCTCCCTGTACCCGAGGCTGCCTCCCCAGTGACCGACATCACCCAGTCAGCCTCGAGGCATCTCTGTCCAGTAAAGCCCATCCTTCTCCATCACCAGGTTTTCTCTCATGTCCCCTCCCTGTCCGAGGCTTACACTCCGGGCAGCACGGACACTCACCTGTGGTGCCTTCTCCTCCTCCCGTGTCTCTGGGCTGAGACAACTTCTCAGATCTTCCGTGTGTGTGATAACCTTGCCGGCATCACGGGACACGGGCTCTGTGGTGTGTCCTTCATTGCAGAGCTGGGGTTTGGGGGAAAAGATCTTAGGAAAAGTGCCACTGCCATTCTTGGGTGCTATTCCGCATTCCATGCTGGGGAAAGTGCACTGGAGCCGCCATCCAGCACCAGGCCATCCTGCCTCCGGGTGCCCGCGGAGCCGGTGAGCGGACCCGCGCTGCAGGAGGACCTCCTGTTTCCGCTGCACAATCAGCTTGGATGGAAGCCAGGGCCGCCTCTCGTCTCTGCGTGTGGTTTGGGCGCGGGGCCACGGAGAAGATAATTTTGTGTCTCCCCCCCAGCCCCCACCCCCGGCAGCAGAGACGGCAGGCCTGGGCACAGCTGGGGTGGATGTGGCATGCCACGACACGGTATCCACAGCATCCACGGCAGGTGACCGCTGGAGGTAAGACAATGGTGGCTTAGTGGGCACAGAGGGAGGGGATGGGTTCAGGAACTGAGGGGCAGGCGAAGCTGTCCCTGTCACGTGTGGTCACGGGGCTGCTGGGAAAATCGTGTCCGGCAGGCACTGGGGCTCTTCATTCCCTGGCTCGTCCCTGGGGACATGTGGCTCTGTGTGCAGCCATGACCCTGTGCTTGCAGCACCCCAGGCCCTCCGTGCTGAGCCCCCAGGCTGAGCCGTCATGGGCATCCTCATGATTCAGGTCAGGCACGTCCTGGGCAGCTGAGAAGGGACAGGAATCAGCACCTGGTGGTTCCCCATTCTCTGTGATTACCGTGGGACCCTCGCCTGCAGCCCCCTGAGCACCCGGTCCCTTGAGGCCGTCCAGCCGCCAAGCCTATGGTGGCTGCGCCCGCCGAGGACTCTGGCTGGGGCCGCAGACCCTGAGCCCCACCCCACCCCGCGGGCTGAGCGCCGTCCAGTGGCCCACGGGCTGGTCGTCAGGACGACCGCGTGCTTAGAGCCACACCGGGCGCCGCGTGCATTTCAGCTAAAGTCCACCGCGCAAGGCCGCCGGGCGTGACTCTGAGGCTGTGGGTGCCCTTCGCACCCGGTTTTGAAGGCGACCTTGTGCACCGCTCCCCGCTTGCCTCCCAGGGGTGGGTCTCCAGGGGCCTCCTTTGCTGCTGTCCAGTCTGCTCTGGACAATGTCTCCTGCTCTCTGGGCGGATTCTTGCCCCGAGCCCTCGCCCTCCCACAGCATCCTCCCGCGGAGGACTTCCTGCGGACAAAGCACCTGCAAAACCCTCCACGGAGGGGGGCTGTGCCCGGGTCCTGGTCATGGTTTCCTGGGACCCCCTGACACCAAGACAGGAGTGGGGGCTTCTCCTGGTGTCTCGGGGCGAGCAGCGGGGTGGGTCTGGGCCGCCGCACCGGGAAGACAGTCCCCAGCACAGATGCTCCAGCTCCTCAGACACGGGAGAGATGGACGCTTCCGTCCAGTCATTCATGCGTCCACGCAGTAAATCACAGGTGTCCTGGGAATGAGTCTGTCGTTTCTGGACAGACACTTGCGTGTCAGCCCCATTGGCAAGGCGAGCACACGGCCGTGGGAGCTGCGAGGACAGCACAGGGCCGTCCCCCTCTCTCAGGACCACGGACCCTACACGAAGGAGCTCTCTGACCCAGTGGGGACGTTGTGACATCACAGGGCCAGGACAGGACGTACCCCCTGTGCCCCGGCTTAGCACAAAAGGCAGGGGATCTCGAGGACAAGAGGGAACCCTGGCTTCCCTCTCAGAAATGCTTTTCCTTGAATTTGTGTTCGAAAGGCGACACGGAGAGGGCGGCTCTCTGAGGCAGTGACCCAGACGTGGAGGCTGAGATTGAGACTGGCATGTGCCCTGGGATGGGACAGGGCCGGCCAAACTGTCCCAGGTCCGGCTAAGATGATCTCCACCTGCTGCCCGGGTGGAGGACGAGGCGAGCCTGGGTCGTCCCCCAGTGTCTCACGGGCTTGGGAGGGACATGCAGGTGTGCAGGGCTCAGTACCGGTACTGGGGGAGGGACACTTGTGCCAGGGGATGTGACCTGTGGCCCCAGGAAGGCCGGTCACTTCCCCAAAGTGGCTACAGGCGGGTCCAGCCAGTCGGTGCCTGTTTCATTTGGGCTACTTCTCCTGATCACTTGAATTTCAGTGAGAACAAGTGCGTTTTGGTTAATCTGGACCTGGAACGGCTCCCTCCGCCTAAGGCTCCTGAGGCTGGTCACCCGGCTGGGGTGCGTGCAGCCCCCATGGATGTTTGCAGAGCCCGGCAGCTGGCCAGGGTCACTGAGGCCAGTGGCAGAGGCCGGCCCCCAGGATCCTGTGGGGAGCCCACCCCCCGAGGCCCACGGTCACAATAGAGGACAGGGTGGGTGTCCTTGTCTCCGTGTGGGGAGACACAGCCCAGCGGGTTCTTGGCTGCCGGCCCTGCTGCTGGGGGAGCTGGGATGGAGCGCTCTGCCTCCCGCCATGCTGTAGGACCCCTAGGACTCCCCCCAGCTTCTGTCCGGCTGCATGGAGGCCGGGCTGCCCCTTGGGGATCTGGGCAGGAGCAGTGTTTCCATTTTGTGGCTGGGCCAACTGAGGCTGTCTCCAGGCTTCCTCTCCCTCCCTGGGGCTCTGGGGGAGGCGGACGGAAGAAGCTGGTGGAGCGAGGGCGGCAGTCCGCCTGGCTGGGGCCCTGAGCAGGAGGCAAGGAGCCTGCAGGCCTCATCTGGCTGTGGGACACTTGCGACCAGCAGCCCTGTCATGCCGTTACTGTCCTTGTTCTGAACGATGCTCTGAGGGACCCCCTGGCGGGCGGCAGAGAGGGGCGCAGCCCAGAGCAGGTGTGCAGAGAGGCCGTCTCCAAGGACAGGGTCTGCGGAGAATGTTTCTCTAAAAGCACAAACTATTTCAGACGTTCCGGCAGAGCTGAGAAGTGTTTCAATTACTTCCAGGCAGTGGACGTGCCCCAGGCAGTCCCTCGGGCCCTCCTGGGTCCTGGAAACCAGTTTTCACTTTCACTGAAAAGCCTAGCAACAGGGAAGGCCCTGCACTTGGGCTGCGTAGGCGGGGGTAGCCCTGTACTCCTCTGTGCAGAAGCAACGACTGCCCTCCGGGGCCAGGACTGGGGAGGCCTCAGCCATCTGCTCACATGCGGGTGTGAGCTGCGGGGCAGCCTCGGGACTGGGGGAACGGTGCGGCCCAGATGGGGGCCTGGGCAGGCATGGCCATGCCCGTAGATAACCGATGGGGTGCACCCGTGCTCCCAGGACGCACGCGGATCTGCGTTAAGGGTGGACGGGAGGAAGGACGGTGCCTTGGGTCCGGGCTGCGCACGACCTGCTCTAGAGGGGGGGGCGCTGGGGGAAGCAGAGGCAAGGGCCTCTTAAAAAAATACGAAGACATTTCTCAGTTTGCTTTGCTTTGGGATCCGTGGCTGGGGTTTATACCCGGGGCCCCTGGCTTACGGTTCCCCAACCTCTGGTGGCATCTTCATTTCGTACAATTGTCAAGAGGCTCAGAGAACAGGGAGCGGCCAGGCAGGCGCTGGCAGACGTGGGCAGCCTGTCCCGGAACCGCATGGCCTTTGGAGAGGTCTGGGGCACCTGGCGGGGACGGGGGGCTGCGGGGGCACCTACCAGGGCCCACACAGGTCAGGAACACCCGCCGGGGACTCTCCACCAGGGTCTTCCCGCCACGTGCCGCCGCCTCCCTAACTGAGGTGACTCGCGCTCCTGAAGGCCCAAACCGTTATTTGCGACGACTGTGCCTGTGGCTGCACCTCGGGACTGGCCTCCCTGCACTGTCAGGGCTGCCTGTGGCGCGATCCGGTAGATTCTGGAACACCCGAGGTGCGGAAGAGGCAGGAGGCTGGCGTGCGGGGCGTCGCGGTGACAGGCGTGTGGGACGGGCCCCGGGAGACGTCTTGCCGCACCCCATCTCGGTTCGTGCCCGTGCTCGCTATTCCGGGCTGGTTCCCTTTGGGGGGACGAGTCTCCTGGGGCCATGGCAACACACCACAGACCAGGAGGTTTGAAACCCCCAGACTTGCTGCCCGTTTGGGGGCTGGCAGGGGCGCCTCCTCATCCCGGCCCCACCCTTACCACCCCCTGCCCGCGCCTGTCCCATCTCCCTCTCCTCTCCTGTCACTGGGACCGGCGTGGATTAACGACTTGTCCACATGTGTGTGCACGTGTGTGCAGGTGTGTGCGTGTGATGTCTGTGAGCCCGCCGGCGTGTTTGCTCACGTGTGGGGCTGGCGTGTGCACGTGTGCATGTACGTGTGGTCCCTGCACACGTGCCCGGCTGAGTGTTCGCGCGAGTGCCTGGAAGTGCCCGGCCACAAGACCCGGGTGAGTGTGCCGCGTGGCCCCCGCCTGGTGGCCCGCCTCCCGGTTACCAGGATGCACCGATTGTCCCTGGCCTCCGCGGGGCTCCTGGGAGGGGAGGGAGGGCTGTGTATGGTGATTTCAAAAGGACAATGACATTCAGAAAGCAGCAGCTGTTCAAGGTCCCCAGCAGCCAGCCGCTGAGTGACCAAACGGGGTACAGACCCACGTGTCCTGTCGCTCCGAGGGTCTTCTGGTTTTCACACCCGGCGGACCCTCCCCATCTCAGTGTCTCAGCGAGCACATTGTCACTGGGGGGACTGGGCAGATCCACCTCCACGCCCAGAGACCAGGGCCACGGTGACGTTCCACCTAACCCCCCACCCGGCGTGGCCCGGGCCACCAACGCTGGGCCCTGGGAACATGGCTGCTCCAGCGAGACGTGCCGTCCAGACGTGCCAGATACACGCGGGCTCTCAAAGCCTCGTGTGCCGAAGGATGTCAAGCATGTCCTTAGAAGTTCCACACGGCTGACGCGGGAGAAGGTGCAGGGAGCAGTGTCTCCCAGAGGCGGCCGGGCGGAGGGTGTGGGTGTGCGGAGCCGTGGTCGCCAGGCCGGCCGCTCCTCTTCCTGGGCCTTTCCCCTGCTGGGCCACAGGCAGCGTCGAGTGCCGAGCGTGTGAGGGGTCGTGTGTGTGTGTGTGTGTGTGTGTGTGCGCGCGCCCTTCACCCGTGGGCAAGATGTAAGGGGCAAGTGACACTCGTCCCACATGTGCCCTGGCTGCTTCTGAGGGTCAGACAGGCTGACGGGAATACTGTGGGTCGAGCTGTGACTGCAAATCCACATGTCGGATCCCTAACCCCCAGGACCCCAGAATAGGACCGTGTTTGGAGACAGGGCTTTAAGGAGGCGAGTGAGGCAAAATGAGGTCCCTGGGGTGGCCCTAATCCCATAGGACTGGAACCCTTATCGGAAGAGATCAGGACACAGACACACATGGAGGGACGACCCGGGGAGGAGATGGCCATTTGCGAGCTCAGGAGAGGCCTCAGGGGGACCGGCCCTGCCAGCCTGGGTCTCGGACCTCCAGCGTCCAGGATGGGAGGAGTAAATGTCTGTTGTCTAAGCCCCGCCCCTCCGCCGTGGTCTGGGGTGTTCACCTCCAAGGCCTGAACGGACTGATGGGCAGCCTCCCCAGGATGTATTCCTGGACGCGCCTCTTCCTCGGCCTCTCTCCCAGCGGCTGGTGGGGCCGCACACCCTGCCCTCTGGACCAAGGTCCGTTCCACCTTCCTGTGGGAAGCCCGCCCTCCCTGGGGCTTTTTGCTGCCCCAAACGCTCCCCAAGTCCTGGAGCTGCGTGTGGATGTCTCTCAGGGGTTGGGTGCCAGGGTGGGGGCAGCTGTGTGTGAGTTGGGGCACCTGCCCCTGTGAGGTCAGGGCTGAGCCCGAGAACTCCCCCATCTGCGAGCGTCACCTCCGCCCCGTGGAGTGGAGAGAGAGAAGCCGGACTGTCACCATCCTTCCGTTCGCGTGTTTCTTGTTTACACTGTGGTTCCCACTTGCGTCCGTGGGGTCTCTAGCTGTGTGTGAGGTTTGATGTCGGAATGGGCGATGTTTCCTCATTCCCGTGTTGCTGTCCAGAGGGGGACTGGAAATCCACATGCGTGGGCACAAGCGCAGGACAAGGTCCACCGTGTCAAGGTGTCGGGCATGAGATTCTGCAAACACGTGGGATGCCGCTGTGAAGTTTGTCGCTGAGATCGTGCACACCCCGCCGACTTGGGGGCCCGCCTGATCCCTCCACCAGCGACAGAAGCGGTTTGAACTCCGTTATGAGTGCACTTCCAAGGGCCCTCGTTTTCTGGCAATTTCTGCCGTCTATGATTTGGGGCTATCTTGTTGGACACCCACAAGCTTGCAGATGTTTTATCCGTTTTTTTTTTTTTTTAAGATTTTATTTATTTGTCAGAAGGAGAGACAGAGAGAGTGTGGGCAGGGGCAGGGGCAGAGGGAGCAGCAGGCTCCCCGCTGAGCAGAGCCCAACGCGGGGCTGGATCGCAGGACCCCAAAACCATGACCGGAGCCGAGGCAGACGCCCGCTGACGGAGGCCCTGGGCCCCCCGATGGTCCATCTTGTCGTTAACTCGGACCCTTTGTCAAAAGCGACTTTGGTCCATGTGTGCCCGCGTCCGCTCGCGTGCGGGGCCGTCCTCGGGCCTGGGCTGTGCCTGCGCGTCCTCAGGGCGCGGACAGCGGCCGAACAGGACGCGGTGTCTTGGCCGCTCCGCGCCCGGCCCGTGGCTCTGACCGCGGTTCCGTCCCCGCGCGCTGGGCTGTCCCGCTCCGTCCTCCCGTCTCTCTCGCGGGTTTTCTGACTCCTCCGGCGCCGCCCGTCCTGGCTCCTGCTCCGAGGTCCTGGGCTCCGGGCCTCCCCTGGTGTTGGCGTCGGACGCCCGCGCGCCTCGGGGGACGGTCCGGCCCGCGCTCCCGCTCCCCGCCCGTCCACCCCGCGCTCCCGCCGCCGCCGTCCGCACCGACCCCTCCAGGCCCGCCCCGCGCCTGCCGAGCTCAGCGCCCCGTCGACCCCCACGTCCAGGCCCGTCTCGGTCCACGGAACTCGCGCGGGGTCCCACGGACGCGCGTCGGTCCTGCGGCCCCTCCCGGACACGAGCGCAGCCGAATCACCGCGGCCCGGAGCGGGGGTCTGCCGGCGGCTGCGGGTCTCCTGCACGCCCGAGTCTCCGGAGCGGCTGCCTGGCGTGGCCCGTCGGAGCGCGCGAGCCCCAGGCGGGGTCGTGTCTTCCCGGGAGGTACACGCGAGGCTGTCGTCACCGGTGCTCGGACGGCACCGGCGCGCTTACGTCGCCGATGCGCTCTTACATCACTGATGTTCTTCCGTCACCGACTCACGTCACTGATGTTCTTACGTCACCGGCCCACTTACGTCACCGGCGCTCTTACTGAGGGAGGGAGGCGAGTCCTCATTGGCGCAGTGACCCGCGCATCGACTCCAGCTCCTCTGTAATGGAAAAGCGGGCCTGGGGGGGACGATTGCTCCACTGCTGGGGGAGGGTTGGGGGGCGAAGGGGCGGGAGATGCCGCATCCGGTGACCCCGGTTCCGACTTGGGGTGCCCACGGACCAGCGCACTGTGGACGAGCCACCTGCATCTTGGGCGACGGCGACCGTCCCGCCCGGGGTCTGAGCCCACACGCTCCCGTCCTGAATGTGCGTCCACATGCACCACCTGGACACCCGGACGTGCGTACCTGCTCCAGCCCCCAGGGTCGCCCTTCACGCCTCGGCGACCCAGCGCCAGCAAGACTGGCGAGATCAGTGAGGGGAAGTGATGTGTATCGCGTCCCGCGTGCCCAGCCTGGGGCAGAGCGGAGCCCCGCATGCGGCCGGGCGCTGGTGGACATCAGGCCCAGGCTCCCAGCTCCCAGAGGAGCCGGATCTGACGCACATTTACAGACATTAGCACGTGTCTGTGGCTTAAGACCCACAGCGGGTGCGCCAGACGTCTACCCTCCGTTCTCCTCCCGTGTCTTCCCACACTCTTAGGGGGGCCTGTGGAACCACAGAACGTTTTCCGGAGCCGAGTCTGCAGACAACAGCCTCACTCCCCAGAACGCCCGCTGCCCCATGAGCCTGCAGCTTGTCTCCATTTCCCATTTACACTGTAGCCTGCCCGTGTTCCAGAAGCTTCCCCGGATCATGCCGTTCCCCACTCCTTCCTTCCCACCCAGCCCCCACCCTGCACACCGGGTAGGCACAGTTTGGCCTCCTTGCATCCCACGGGCGGCCTGCTTCTTCCCAGCCAGGGCCGTCCCCGAGGCCCATCAGCCTGTAACGTGCTAGGTGATGTTTGCGTGGCATGGTTGAATCCGAGTCATTGCACCAGGACGGGCACGGATGGATCTGCCGGTCTCTGCCAATATGCACACTCAGGCAGGGCTGGGACGCGCGCCGTGTGTCAGGCAGCTGCAATCTCCTGAAACCCAGCCAAGGCCGCCTCCTTCAGTGACTCCCAGCCATCATCCTGGGGTTTCTACGCTTTCCAGCCATCAGCCCAAACCCTCCTAAAGCCGGAGGCTCAGCGATCGGCTGCATTTGGGCTTCCTGAAACGCGCTGGTTCCCACTTTCCCCGACTTCATGCTCACAAGCACCGACCCTGCAGCACTTGAACACAAAGCGGTGGGAGCCGTGCCGGGCGTGCAGTCACGTGGTGCCTTTCCTGGGCCACGCGCGTCCAACAGCTGTCTCAGGAGGCACCAATGGACAAGGGACCGGAAAACTCCCCCATAACGTGTGCATGAATTTTAATGGGTGCCGGAAAGTGACGGCAGCTTGTAGGCGCTGAAGCCCGGAGCCTTTAATGTCCCATTAAAGATGTATGTCGCCTTTCAAAGCCTCTCGGAAGTGGAGGTTCCCGCTGAGCTAGGTGACATCAGCTGCCGTGGGACGAGTTCCGTGCAGAGCGCACGTGCGTGTGCAGTGGGCGCCTGGCGTCTGGAGGCCGCCCCAGCCCGCTGGCACTGATGGCGGGCGATAAGCTCGGGGCGAGGGGGTGGGCGCAGTGAGAGCAACGGCGAGCACCATCAATTATGGAACAAGCTCAGGTCCGCGGGCACAATCCGTTCTGACAGAAGCAAGGCGTGCAGCCAACCGCCGAGCACCTGGGGAACCCCCGACTGGGTCACTTCCCGCCCTCGTTAACACGGCACTCGTCGCAAACCTGGATAGAGCCGTGTGAGGCTGCCTCAGTACAGACAGTGCCCGGCAACGAAGGACCAAGTCCACGACTTTGGGGACCCAGTGTGTTTCCAAAGCTTGAGCCCTAGAAGGGGGCGAGGAAGCAGAGACCTGTGTGTTGGACAGGGATGGACACTGAAGCTTGAGCAAAGTCCCACCAGCCTCACCTTTACAGTAACTGCAAAGTGTATAAGTTGAAGTGAGGGCATGTCCCAAATTTCCCAAGATGATCCTACTGCCCTGGAGTCTCCCACATAGCTTTTTATTAATCCTGGTGTTTTTTTTAGAGAGAGAGAACTCAAGTAGGGGGAGGGGCATCGGGAGAAGCAGGCTCCTGGCTGAGCGGGGACCCTGACTTGGGACTTGATCCCAGGACCCTGAGGTCATGACCTGAGCTGAAGGCAGAGGCTTCACCGATCGAGCCACCCAGGCGCCCCTATTCATCTTGGTTTTTATCCCAGCAACAAGCGGGGGTAGCTTGGTGGGCCGCACTTGGCGCTGACGTGGGGTGTGTGGGGACACAGGATGAAGCCTGCGGTGGGGCAGGACAGACTGCCAGTCTCCACGAGTGAAAGTCCGCTGAGAAACCGTCAGCTTGTACCTCAAAAGTTAGTAGTTATTTTAAGATCGTAACGCACAAAGATGAGAAATTAAGATGTACAATGTCAGCGGCTGCATTTAGAAGTTGCTTTGAGAGGCATGACTTTTTAGATCAAATGGCTGTCACTCTACATTAATTTTCCACCTCTATTTCTGGATTTTCTGCCTGTATCAAAAGTGAAGTCATATCTGTTTAATATGTGGCCTCCGTTTCCAAAAAAAGAATTTCAAAAATCAGCCGGATCATGTCAGTTTTCGTCAGAGTCATTAGATCCTTTAAAGTAGAAGCTGAGTTAATAAAAATTGTTTCAACTTCATCTAATTCAGGGGTCGACAAAAAGCTTTCACAGGTTTATCTCACGGACGATGAGACCTCTGACATAATTCCGAATGGTATCCTAGATTTAGCTTAAAAGTCGATGTTGAGGGACACCTGGGTGGCTCAGTTGGTTGAGCGGCTGCCTTCGGCTCAGGTCATGATCCCAGCATCCTGGGATCGAGTCCCATATCGGGCTCCTTGCTCGGCGGGGAGCCTGCTTCTCCCTCTGCCTGCCACTCTGTCTGCCTGTGCTCGCTCTCTCTAACAAATAAATAAATTAAAAAAAAAAGTCGATGTTGAAGATAAAACGAGTTCTCTGTGGTGCTCAGGTCGACACGTTTTCGTCACGTCAGGCGTGGAAAAGTAGTGCCTGTACTGAATGACGAGACCCCAGCCTGAAATGTTCTTGCTGGAGCCTGCGACCCGCCGTCCAGGAAACGGAGCCTCTGCGCACGGGCTCGCGGAGGGCGTGGGCGTGGGCACGGCTCTCAGGACTCCGGGAGCCTCGGATGCCCGTACCGGGAGTCCGCGGGACACGGAACATAATGAGCAAACAGGGACCTCAGATGAGCTTTGGAAACTGGAGAAGAACCCTGCAGAAGGCCTGGGGCTCGAACACGTGGCAGTTCAAGCCGGAAATGCACGGGCAGGCTCCGCAGAGGCTCGGATGCAGCAGGGGAAGGAGGGTCGGTGACCTTTGTGGAAGTCAGTGGAAACCGCCTGAATGGGAGCCTGTGGAGACGCACCGAGCGCCAGCGACCCGCCCAGCGTGCATGCAGTGGGGCCCCGGGGGGAGAAGAGGGAGAAAGCGCAGCACGTATATATTCGGTCGAAACTGCCTATGCTTGACAAGTTTTATCGAATTCGACCCACCGACTGGAGCAACACCCCAAACCCCAGGTCGCAGAAATACCTCCCACTCCCCAAGGCACGCCAGGTACAAACCCCAAAAACTGAAGCTGGGAGAGCGAAACCCTGAGACCAGCCAGAGAAGGGAGGCCCGTGACAGAGGGAGGAATGATGAACAGAACCCATTTCTCACCAGAAGCAGGCGCGTCCTCCAAGTGCAGGAAGACGTGGGGGCGGGGGGTTCCATGGCGGGGGCTTTGAGGACTGGGAACCCAGCAGCATCACCCTACGTATGGAAGGCCCGCGGCACGAGGACTGACGGAAGAGCTTCCAGCTGGAAGGAGCAGGCAGCGGGTAGGGACTCTGTCGACAGGGAGGAAGATCGTCATCGAAGGTTGTGACCCAAGAGCTGTAAGTGTGTTGACAAATGGGAAAGCCGATGTTCCTTTTTTTAAAGTCAATTTAATACTGGAGGCAAAATGGTTAACGCCGTGTTTGGGGCTTATAATGTTTCAAAGTAAACATGGGTCTGCAGATGCGGGAGGACCGAGGGTTTTTTTTTTTAATTTATTTTTATTTTTATTTTTTAAAAGGATTTTATTTATTTGGCAGAGAGAGGTCACAAGTAGGCGGAGAGGCAGGCAGAGAGAGAGGGGGAAGCAGGCTCCCGCGGAGCAGAGAGCCCGATGCGGGGCTTGATCCCAGGACCCTGAGATCATGACCTGAGCCGAAGGCAGAGGCTTAACCCACTGAGCCACCCAGGCGCCCCGGACCAAGGGTTTTTAGGGGGTGTTTGTTGGGAGTCAAGGTGTGTTGCAGGACGTGACGGATGATGTGTGTCGTGTCCTGCAGAGGAGCCCCTAGAACACCACGCGGAGAGATGCAGCTGGACTGTCTGTATGATCCCGTTGCTGCGTGGCACTCTGCGGCTGGAACGCTTGTGCAAACCCACCAAGCCAATGCGTCGGTCAGAGCAAAATATTTTAAGAAGTGACGTGATTGTGATCAGGTTAGCAGCGCCAGCTTCCTCCTCCGAGGTTTGTCAGAGCGACAGGTGAACTAGAGCCGTCCGTGACGCGCCTGTTAGAGAAACCGTCGTAGCAGGGACAGTCCGCCCGTGTCAGGGTTTGCCGACCTTCCTGATCCGTTCCCCGGGTTGGGCCCCAAGGAAGCCCCACGTTGAAGAATGTGGACACGTAAGGATTTTCCTTCTTCTCTTCTTGGTCAGATGTTAAATGGAGACTTTAGATAAGGCGATGGAGTTTTAGACGACAAGTTGCTAAGCAGATCTGGTGTGTAAGCAAGGGCGAGGTTGAGACCGTGGGTCAGGGCTCCTCCGCCAGCCAAGGCCTGGGTTCTTCCTGGAAACAGCACGTCTGGGGCTCCTGACACGGAAGGCCGGGCCGGGAGCCTGCACGTCCAGGGCGCGGGCCACAGAGCCGCAGGAGCTCACGCCCGGGCCGGCCTGCCCCTGCGGCAGCTGTGTGCTCACGGCCACCTCCTGCCTGATGGCCGGGGCCCATCCTTGGGCTGCCAAGAGCTGTCTGCTCCTGTTCTTCCAGTGCGGGGTCACCGCTGCGTTTCGGTGAGGTCCCCCGCTCTCGTATCTCGTATCTCTGAGGGCTCACCGGTTCCGCAGATTCACTGTAGACAGTTTGGCTCCCGGGGACAAAGAGGCACTGCGGTCGTCTGATGGAATAATTCTCTCGCTCATTCATTCAGCACACACGTGCCAAGGACTGCTCTGGGCATCAGCCCGACCCTGCGCTGGGGAATGACACCGGCTTGATGCCGTGTTCTCCCAGAGCTCCCCCGGGTCCTTCTGTGGCCTCACAGCCTCCGACCCAGCCCTTCACTCTGGCCGACCGTGCCCCGCGGGGAACTGGCCTGAGCTCGCACCTGCGCGGCAGCCAACACCTCGTTGACCTTGACCAGTGGGATGGAAGCCTTGGATGGCTGCCCTGATCCGAGAGAGGGGCCAGGAGACAGGGCGACATCAGACTCTGAGTCTCCTTGGAAGGTTGTGCCGAGGCATAATGTGCTCCTGATATAACCCTATAGGTCTTCGGATGTATGACCGTGGGGACCCCACAAACCACGTGGCCAGTCCTGTCTAAGGTGGGTGCTGACAGAGAGACGGGGAACACCATAGAGAGGGAGGAGTCCAGGCTGAAGCCCAGCATTTTGCTGCTAGTAAGACGGCAGGCACTTGAGAGGCGGGGAGGGGAGAAGAGGAAGGGGCTAGAACCTTGTGACCCTAACAGTCAGATCATTCGGTGTCTGACGGAGTGCTGCGTTTTCGAAAAACCAGGAGAGCTCGCAGCTTGGAGAGAGACCAGGGCAGATGTAAATAAGAGCAGGTTTAGAATTCAGTTAAGTCTGCAGAGTTGTGTGGGTTGCTAACAACATCAGAGTCGACTTGCCCAGCAAACACATAGGACGCCCACAGCGCAGATGAGTGAGTGGCACTGATGGGACACGTCGCATCCTGAGATGCTCGAATCTGCTCCCGGCGCTGACTGTCACCACCGAGAATGGGCTGGTGGCCCCAAGCCACCGTCTCCCGAGAACCCACATCGATGAGCTAACAGGGTGTTGGCGAAGTGCTCATGGTGACACCCGGAGAAACCCTAGCACTGCCTCAGGGCCCCGCATGACCGCAGTGCAGCTGGGGCCACTCCCCGGACCTGGAGGGATCCCCTGCACAGAGGAAGGAGGGCCGCGGACGGCGCTCAGATGTGAGCACTGCTCTTTGGTTGGCGAGAATATCGGAGTCAACGCCTCTGTCCTCTCCTCCCATTTCATGTACACTGACTCCTGTGTTGTTTTCTTTACAAATGGAGATTTTTTTAAAAGAATAATAACAAGAAATCACAATAACCAGAGTGGAATAATGTTTAGGAGGGACATGGCCCCGTTAGAACCGGATCGGAAGTACCGGTCTAAGTCCGCGCTTCCGACAGAAGCGATGCTGCCCCCTCTGTCTGCTGCGACGTCACCGGGAAGCAGCCCCCGGGGCCTCTCTCTGATGCAAGCCCGGAAGGCAGAGGTCGGCCTCGAACATGTCTTTGTGCCATAAAGCAAGGAAAAATGAACGATTAAAGGTTTCAAAGTAGCGAAGGCTTACGAGACGCGAGAGCTGGCCTGCAACTGGCTGTGGCCCAGGTTGTGGTGTTTGGCCACGAGAGACAGATGACTGTGATCCGAAAAGCCTAAACGCGCACGAGCTGTCCGGGCCCTGGCGGAGGAGGAGGAGGGGTTTCAGTGGGAGCAGAGTTTCTGTTCCGCACCGCGAAGCAGCTGTGAGTGTGACTCGTGGCCCGACCGCCGGCGACAATACCGCCCTGTGCACTCCAAGGCGGGTTACCCAACGGATGTTATGAGGCGTGAGAGAGAGCACGAGTGGGGGGAGCGGCAGAGGCAGAGGGAGATGCAGGCTCCCCACTGAGCAGAGAGCCCGATGTGGGGCTCGATCCCAGGACCCTGAGATCATGACCCGAGCCGAAGGCAGAGGCTTAACCCGCTGAGCCACCCAGGCGCTCCAGACTTTTTATTTTTTAAAAATTTACATGGGCTGATTTTTGAAAAAGAATGACAATTTTATCATCCCCATTTTTTTTTTTCTAACGGATAAAGTTACATTTTTTTTTCTTTTTCTGCCGATCGCCAATTTTGGTGTCTCTGCAGGGTAGTTGCTGGCACAGAAATTACTTCTCAAATTTGAGTTTAAAATGCATTATGAAACAGTCTACATAAATTCTGGGAAGGGAAACTGCATCTCCTTCAAATACACATCCCCATTTCTGTGCTGTAATTTGGAATTAAAAAAAAAAATCTCATCACGCAAATGAGGAGAAAATTGCTCCAGGCGTCCGTCCGATGAAATGTCAGTGCTGCTAAACATCAGGGTTTCCAGCAGAATCGGTCGATGGACGTTGTGCACGCAGCTGGGGTTCTGCTGTAATCTAGCACGGGCCATAAATATTCTGCCTCGTGTCCTTGAAGAAACAGGAAAGAAAGGGGATGACACGATAAACCGGATTTGACAATCCAGACTCACCGGTTTCTCCTCTGTTGTTGTAAGAGCAGCTGAGTTGAGTTACTCAGGGCTGCAAAGATCAAGTCTTCAAATATAGGGTCTTGAACTGTGACATCGAGACACCTGACTTTCACGGGCCCCCGGTGAGATCCCTCGACGGACAGGGCCTGTGCCGGACGGGGGTACCCAGGGCTCCCCGAAGCTGGCCTTGACCCGAGGCCTCTCTGCCATGCTCCTGACTGGCTCGCGGGGTGAAGATGAGGGCCCCCTTGCAGACGGAAGGGGCTCACGGGCCGGGTTGTCTTGTCTGGGGGGGCAGGCGCTCACCCCAACCTCCCTCAGGCGCTGCTCAGGGCGGACGTCCAGACCAAGGAGTCGGGGGCTGCCCATCTCTGCAGGGCGCTCAGGATCACAGGGAACCTCATTTCCCTGCTGCCCTCTGAGGCCCAGGCTGGGGCTGATCCCAGGGCTCTGCTTCTGCTTCCAGCGTGCCCCTCCCCCCTCCACACTGCCGAGGCCCCAGCGTGGCTCCGCCTCCTCCCGTTTGGGGACTGGCACATTTTACCTATTTGGCCTCAAATCCATTCCCAGACGGTGCTCGCCGGGGACATGCCCCTGGCCCCCACGCAGCCGACACAGGCCAGATGGGCTAATTCCTTCCCTCCCACCTGCGCAGGCCTGCCCACCAGCCTCCCCTCCCCCACACTGACCTCCTGGGCCAGCTCGGGGATAGTCCTTCTGGCTTCCACGGGCTGCTCCCCAGCCTGGTCCTCCCTGGCTCGGCTGCCTCCTGACCCCGCACGCCAGCACCTGGTCTGTGCGGATCGCCCATCCGCCCAATTACATGTGCATTTATCGAGCGCCGAGTGCATGGTACCGGGCAAGCCCCAGAGAGGGAGGAGGCTTCCCTTGCAGGGAGGGTTAATTGCCATGCGGCCCGTGATTTCCTGCTTTCTGGCAGGTAGTGACGGGTCCCTCGAAGGGCACTGGGGGACAGAGGCA
The DNA here is from genome assembly GCA_020311275.1 of Eira barbara. NCBI lineage: Eukaryota > Metazoa > Chordata > Mammalia > Carnivora > Mustelidae > Eira > Eira barbara. Next base: position 12,881,662 of record JAHRIG010000463.1, on the reverse strand, counting down.
GTGGCTGCCGGCCTCCCCGGTTGCCCCCCTCCCCGCAACCAGTTCTTAGCCCTAAGCTCTCGCCGCTGAGATGGGGGGCGGTGGGCATGCAGCCCTCACTGCAGGTCCTACTGTGCGCCCCTTGCTCCCCGCCGTGGCCAGGGTCTGCACAGGACTGTAAAGGACTGGAGAGCAAGCGCGCCATACGGCTCCTGTCACACCTTCCCACCCTGCCGCCGCCGGAAGTCGGCACAGAGGACGCGAAGGCCCCAGCGTCTCTGCGCCAGTAAAAATTGGTTCGCGTTCACAGAGATCCGAATCCCATGGAATGTTCACGCGCTGGGAACAGTCTTCTCTTTGGATTTCCTTCAACCGTCTGAATAGAAACACTCTTCGTTTACAGGCTGCATAAGAACGTGGTGCTGGAGTTGGGGCAGCGGCTGTCCTGCGCTGACCCCTGCTGCACGGTCGGCCCTGTGCGAGGCCCGAGGGTGGTCCCGGGCCCCTGCTCCAGGAGCCTGCTCACGTGCCACGTCGGGGCTGGCAGCCAGAGCGCCCGGAGCAAACTCCGCACCCCTTACGGAGTGGGGGTGCTGGGTGAGTTCGATTATGCATCCCATGCCCAGCCCCGAGTCCTGGGGTCACCTCGTCCGCACAGCCCAGTGTGACCGGGCTCCCGACTGCTCTTCAGGGTCCTTCAGGCTAGGGCAGAGGTTACCCCATTCTCTCCAAGATCTTGGAAAGCAGCGACGCAGAACAGGAGATCCACACTCCCCAGTGAGCTGGCACCGGAGGGAGCTGACCGCCCTGTCATTCCAGTGGTTGGTTATTCATTCAACAAACCTTTATTGTGTGCCTGGGTCGCCTGTCCTAGGGGCATAAACCGGTGAAGCAAACAGACACTTCTGCCTTCACAGAGTTTGCATTCTAGAATCTTCTTCCACATCATGGCAGGAAAACCTGGCTGCTGGAGGCAGTGAGAGTCTAAGGCGGTCCTCTTTAAGTCCCTCACCTGCCCACCCAGCTGCAGAGGGGTTCCAGGGTCAACCCCCTCCCCAGGGCACTGTTCCGGTCTCCTTGCAGGGTGCTTGAGCGCTGTCCCCTGGCGCTGTCCGTCCTCCAGCCAACCTCCATCCCTCCCGCCGTCCCCCATGCTGGCCGGCTCCTTCCACGACAGGTCCTAGTGTGGTCACCCAGGCAGAGTGCAGTCAGCCGCCAAAGTTCTCCCCGCACCAGCCGCGCCTCCGCTCCCAACTCCAATCTCGCTGTGCAGGAGGAATCTGGGCAGCCCCAGTGTGTGCGGTTGGCGATGGCCGCTGCCCAAGACAATGTGAGTTATTTCCCTTCCATGGCTTCCTGAAAATTCACCTGCAGAGCTCTGAGAGTTTGATCTGCCTTTTCTTGATTGGTAGTAAATACAGAACTTCCTTAAATCAAATCAGACTGTGTGAACGTGTATGGACCTTCATTAACATCCCAGAGACCTTCTACGATGGTGGGAGCTGCCAAGGTAAATAAGACATGGTTACTGGGGTGCCTGGGTGGCTCAGTGGGTTAAGCCTCTGCCTCTGGCTCAGGTCATGATCCCAGGGTCCTGGGATCGAGCCCCGCGTCGGGCTCTCTGCTCAGCAGCGAGACTGCTTCCTCCTCTCTCTCTGCCTGCCTCTCTGCCTACTTGTGATCTCTGTCTGTCAAATAAATAAATAAAATCTTAAAAAAAAAAAAGACATGGTTACTGACCTCAGGAGAGCAGCCATCAGGCTGCCAGCTGGTGACTTAGTGACTGGTAAGTGTGAGTCCTAAGCCAAAGGCAACAGGGACATGTGGTGCCCGGGGCCAGGGTGATTGGAACATGTCCACGTGCAGGAGATGAGGACAGCGGGCTCTGCGCCAATGGACCCCCTGAGGTTCTTGGGGGTTCCCAGGACATCTCGGGACTAGATCTGGATGAGCCGGACAGAAGGTGCGTTCGGAAAATGCACATATCCTTCCAGTTATAAGAATAGAAAATAAAGGGAAAAAGTCTAAGGAATAACATTTAAATTGTCAATAATCTACCGAGAGATAACCAATTACCAGTGTTGTGTGTTTCCTGCTTTTTAAAATTTTATGTAAGGTGTAGAATTTTCACATATTAGAGCCTGCTCTAAAGCAGAACTTTATTGACTGCACGGTATGTGTGGCTGGTGTGCCTCAGTGCCTTTGCACACCCGTCTGTTGTTGGGCATTGACATCGTTGAATTTATTATTACAACCCACACTTGTAAGAACTTCCTCCTACAGGAGAGTTTCCCTGCACTTTCACTGTCTCCTCGACTAGACTCCCCCAGGTGGGATTACGTATCAAAGCTTACAGTCATGGCAAAGCTCTTTTCCATACGGCACTGGCTACCCGCAAAGGAAATTCCAAGTTCCTCCTCCAAACAGGCTAGAAGGACTCTTCTCAGTGTAATCGCCATGTTGAACGTTGGCACCTGAGTGTGAGTGCATGAGTGTGGAAGCATGTGGGTTCCTGAGTGTGAGTGTGTGTGAATGTTTGTGCATGAGCATGAGTGTGCACATGTTATGAAAGCATGTGCGTGAGTGAGAGTGTATGCACAAGTGTGTGCACGAGAGTATGTCGCTGATGGTGTGACATGCGTGGAAAACATATGTGCACGGGTGTGCTTGCACATGAGTACGTGCACGAGTGTGTGCATTGTGTGCAAGTGAGATGCATGTGAGCATATGTAGGTGTGTGTGCATGTGTATGCGAGTGTGCATGGGCGGGTGTGTACATGTGTGCGTGTGTGAACGTGCATGGCAGGTGTATGCGCATGTGTGTGTGCGAGCATGCATGGGTGGGTGTGCCCGTGCGTGCTCATGTGACCGTGCATGTGTGTGTGAGGGTGCATGGGCAGGTGTGTGTGTGCAAGCATGCATGGATGGGTGTGCGCACGCGTGTGCATGTGAGCGTGCGTGGGCGGGTTGTGCATGCGAGCATGCGTGGTGGGGGTGTGTGTGAGCGTGTGCACGAGTGTAGGAGTGAGGAAAGATGAGTTGCAGAAAAGCATGGATGACCCAGTTCTGCGGAGACGCTGCTGCCAGGCTGTCCTGTGGTTCCGTCCGCCAGCTGGTCACTGAGTCACAGGACACCAACGCCAGCGACTTAAGGCTCGGACTCGGATCCACCTCCTACCGCTGCGCCGTCCTTCCTGCTCCCAGATTTTGGTAGAAATTGCGGAGTTTGGAACCGTGCTAGTGACCGGATCTCGACGGCGAAAACTGCCCGGCGTGTGCTTTGCCTTCCTCCTCGCCCGTGTCTCTGGACTCAGCTCCGCTCTTCTGTCCCCTTTGCAGGGTGTCGGTGGGTAACGTGACAGCCTTTCCTGTGATGCGCTGAGTGCCGCGTGCGTTATTTCTAGGTCGTGACATTTAAAAGCCAGGAAGCAAGTCCTTGTAGATCAACGTGGTCAAGCAGATGTGCACTTTAAAACGCTCTCTGTTCCCGTGGCAGAGAAAAGCAGGACCTGGAAGGGGAGAGGAAGAAGAACCAGAACACAACACGTCGCGTCTCTGTCGACAAGAAGAGAGGACGGGGGGCTTCCGGTGGCTGCTGAATCCACGGGTCCCCGGGGTCCAGTCCGGCAGGAGCCGCGCCAGCCGGGCCTCAGCCTCCCTCTGATCGTGGGTAAGAAGGGGCTGCGCCAAGATCCCGGGGCCTGTGTCAGGGGTGTGGCACCGCGGGCCCACTGGGGCCATGTTGTTACCAGAAGTCGTGGGCCGTGGGGACGGAGGGACCGGCTGGAGGCCAGAACCACTAGATCCCTGCTTGGGCTGGTGGAGGGGCCGAGGGCAGAAGGAGAGACAGAGAACGACACCCGCCCTCACCACCTGTGCCTGAAAACCCAAATTCCAAACCATGTGAAGGGACCAAGGGTCACAAATGTGGCACCAAGTGCTTTAAAATACAGGGCTTGCGGGTGTCTGGTGGCCAGGTGGGCTCTCTCTCCTCACCCTCCACCGGGTTGTGCAAAATCAGGCCAGGCTGCAATCCTCGCTGTACACTCCGTTCTTTCCAGTGGCGACACTTGAGAACATGTTAGGGCTCAACTGTGCCCCCAGGACCTGTATGTGGAAGCCCCAGGCCCCTGGACCTCAGAGTGTGACTGTTTGGAAATGGGGTCAGTGACTGAGATAAAATGAGGTCACTGGGGTGGGCTGTCCTCCCACAGGATGGGCGTCCTCATGGGGACATCAGGACACAGACCTGCACAGAGGACAGCCACGTGAGGACACAGGAGGAGACAGGGCTGGGAGAGGCCTCGGGAGAGCAGCCCTGTCCGGTCTGGACCTCGGGCGTCCACCTCCAGGAGTGAGGAGTGAACGTCTGGGATCGAGCTCAAGTCTGGGGTCGTTACTGCAGCCCCGCTGACTGCGGTGGTCCAGACGTCACCCCTGGAGACTTGGCTCGTGTTGGAACAGAGCGGTGTGCTCCCTGCACTTGCCGTGCACACATGCCAAGAGCCTGCCTGCCCCACCCGCCCCAGGAACCGGGAGAGGGGGCCTAGGACGCGTGGGGACACCACCAGGGACAGCCCAGAACCTTGGGTTCTTGCTTTCTCTTCTTGGCTTTTCTTCTGTTGCTGCAGCATATTTTCAAGTAACTTCCAAGAAAGGTGCAAACCCAGATGCTTCTGGAAGCTTTTGTGCGTCTGGCAGGCCCTCAGCGTGGCTTCTGCCTGGGTGCAGAGCTCAGGCTGGGCCAGCCTGGGAGTCTGGAATTTCTGGCGACCCCTCGGACCCTGCTGGGTTCTGTTCCCTCTGCGGGCGACCTGCTGGTTTTCTGTGAAAGCTCCTAGAATCCTGCCTTTATCCTCGGCATCCTCCCAGTCTAACTAGGGGCTGGCCCGGTGGGTCCGTTGCCATCAGTGCCGTCACCTCCTGGTGGCCTCCGGGACTGCAGCTTCTCCGTGTTACTTCAGGGGCGGACCCGAAACCCCTTCCGCTCCAGCCGCGGCCGTCCTGCTCCCACGTTCTGTCTGGCTTCAGCCTCAACTGCTTTCTGTGCCGGCTCTCGGCCCCATTTTCCCCCGAAACATTAGTATCATTAGTCAGTGTGGTTTCTGAAAGGTCGCTCTCGCTCTCCGAGTGTCCCTTTCTTGTGGTATCTGAATTTTACATTTGCTCCGTCTTCTTGAATAGCTCTGAAAACCCGAACTCAGGGGCTCTGGAAAGAGCCCTTCTGTGCAGAGCCGTCGACTTTCTTACGAGGTGGGCGTGGGTGGGCTCTCTCGGCTTTGCCCTCATGCCCTGGGCTCTCCCCGGTTGCCTCCTGGGCTCGTAGTGGCCTCTCTAGGGCCCTGATGGTGTGGGTCCACCTTCCAGAAGCCCTGGAGCTCCCACCAGTCCACTCTTCGGGGGGAGCCCCCTGGGTTCTGCCTCTTGGTGAGTGGCTTGTGCAGGCCAATCCTGCCAGAGTGACCAGGTGACAGGAAGGGGAGACATTGAGGGGCCTGACTGCACACCGGAGGTGGCGCTGGGGCTGGTGCTGGGTGTCTCTGCCACGCCACGCCCGGTCTCATTATTTGTGCTGACCTTGAGCTCAGTCTGCCAACTTTGACCTTAGGGCACTGACCTTGACCTCAGTGCACCAAACTTGTCCTCGCACACTGATCTTGACCTTAGTTCATGGACCTTGAGCTCAGTGCACTGGCCTCGAGCTCAGTGCACCGACCTTGAGGTCAGCACACTGACCTCGAGCTCAGCGCTCTTGGGCGGACCTCCAGGGACCCCTGCCTGTGCCTTCCCTCGCGCTGTTCCCACGTCCACACACACCTGACTCCCTGCCTCAGGCCACCCACTCGCCCGGGCACACATTTTCTTCCTTCTGTGCGCGCATTCTCCTCTGTGCTTTGAAGGGGCCCTTCAGAGTGGTCTCCGCAGGGGTGAAGAGAGGACAAGACCGGCTTTTACTGCCTCAAGCACAGGTGACAAGAAGGTGTCTCGTCGGGGTCTAAGTTTTCATCTCTTGGCTTGCTTTTCCTCCGAGGTGTCCCAGTCACTTGTCTTCTCTTGGGACATGACTCTCTGCACCCTTGACAATAATCTGGTCTTCATGTTTTTTAGCCGATCCGAGCTCTTTATAGATAGGAAGTCGATCACCGCTATTATATCTGCCACGACGGTGCTCACAGGGCGGCTCGGGCATGCGAAGGACAGTTGAGCCACGGCGGAAACCACGTCTTGACCGGTTCCCGCCTTATCTGTGCCTCACCTGGGATCCCAAAGCCGTTCACGGCTCCCCTTGAACTTAACACAAATGTCTCCCGCGCACCATTTTGAGAGCCCCCCACGCCGCCGCCGCCTCCTCTGCAGAGTAGGAGGGAAGCCGGTGGATCCCGGCGAGTCTGGGTTGCCAAGGGACAACGTCACGTGCTCCCGGTAATTACCTGTGACTTGAGAACTTGTTTTTACATTTGTCAGAACCCGGCGGTACCAATCTGGCTCAAGAAAAAGCCACTTGACAGCATTCCGTGTGAGCGCGTATGGCCTAATTACATAAATCAGCTATTTGTGCCCCAAACTGAGGTTTGAAAGCTGTTCTGAGACCTTCAGCTGCTCCCCACAAGCCACAGAGTCACGCCCAGGAAGCCGAACGGCCGAAAATACGCAAGAGTCACCACGCCGTGATGGTCGGCTGCCTGCCCTAGGAGTCCACCCCGTGTCGCCGTCCTGTCAAGCGGGTTTGTCCCACCCCCTCCCGAGTACCCAGGCGGCCCCAACGAGGTGACCTCTGAACCTGTCAGCTTGGGCGTCCGCAACAAAGCCCCATGGATGTGCGGCTTAAACAACACACGGTCGCTCCACAGCCCTGGAGGCTGGACGTCCCCGATCCAGGCGTGGCAGGGCCGGTCCCTCCCCAGGCCTCTCCAGGGCGTGCAGACGGCCGCCTCCTCCCTGGCTCCTCACGGGATCGACCCTGCGTGTGTGTTTACGTCCTTATGTCCTCTTCCGATGAGGACCCCAGCCGCGCTGGAGTACAGCCCACCCTAGGGACCTCGTTTCCTCTTGATCACCTCTTTAAGACCCTTCTCCAAGTACCGAGCTGTTCTGAGGTCCTGGGGTTTGAGAGGGGACACAGTCCAGCCCGCAGGAACTTGTATGCCACGTGTACACCCTACGAGTCTACAGATATTTGGAAAGAGTCCCTAAAGGAGTAATGTAAGGGACATAGAAGATCCGAGTCCCTCGCCAAGAGCTAGTGGTCACCACGGCAAGGGCTGCAGCTGGGGTCAGCTCGTGGTCCAGGAGTCAGGCCTATGGCATCTGGGAACAAGGCCCTCCCTTCCCCCGTAATGCTTGGCATCACTATTTCCCAATGATAAATGGTCATGGTGGCAGCAGTGCCCTTTGAACCAGATTTCCTCAGTCTCCCCTAAAACAGCAGCAAGCTGGTGACCACAGAGGACGATGCCATTGACCCATGAAATTCTGGAGATGGCTCAGGACTTAAAGCTCTCCAGCTTGAGGTGGGAGGTGACCCGAAGTGTTGGTCCACACGCTTACACGGAGCAGGCCCTCCAGTGCACCCCGATCACCCCTCCAGCTCCCCGAAGCCTCTCACGTCTGGTCTGTCTGCATCGTGGGGAACTCTTACTGCCTTGGCCACAGTGAGCCTCAGAACATGACCGTGCTCAGGAAGGAATTCTGGCCTCGACTCCCCGTCATCTTGCTGTGTGACCTCGGGGGAGTCCCCTCCAGCAGGAGACCTGGTGTTCCCATGTGGAAAATGGGATGTTGGGCTCGGAGGGCTTTTGGGTTTCCTGTGTCAGGAGAGAGGTGTTTGCACCAGCCTCTGTGTCCTCCGTCTGTCCTTCCTACCCACATCCCTGCCCCTCCCCAGCATGCAGAAGCAGGGCTGTGGGTGATGCTGGGTCTCGCCACAGGGAGTTCCTATGAGTCCCCTTCCTATCAGGAGGTTGGCACTTGCCTCAGGGGCCAAAACTTGGAAACCATTGAGCAAACTCCTGTGGAATGAATGACTTGACTTCCTTTCCAATGTTAATTAGTGGGAAGGGAATACTTTTCTTACGCATCTAAAACTTGGTTTAGAAAGGTCTGTCTACTCAACCTGCAAACAGGAAATCCCGATTTCTCCTAGCAAAGCAGGGCTCTGTACCTCACAGGACGAGAGCGGGATCGCTAGGTCATGTGACTGTTCCTTTGCTAACTTCTGGAGGACCCTCCACACCGGTTTCCACGGTGGCTGCACCAGCTTGCATTCCCACCGAGAGTGCACGAGGGGTCCCCTTTCTCCACATTTTTGCCAGCACGCGTCTTGTGACTTCTTAGAGACTAGCCGTTCGGACAGGTGTGAGGAGATGTTGGATTGTAGGTTTTGATTGGCATTTCCCTGATGATAAATGATGTTGAGCGTCTTTTCATGAGTCTGTTGGCTGTCTGGATGTCTTCTTTGGAAGAAATGTCTTTTTAGGTACTTTGCCCATTTTTAAGTGGGTTTTCTGGCTTGTTTGTTTGCTATTGAATTATATCATTTCCTTATATATTCTGGATATTGTCCTCTTATTAGATGTACGGTTTGCAAATATTCTCTCCCTTTCCGCAGGCTGCCTTTCTGTTCTGTTCCCTCCGCTGTGCAGTAGCTTTTCCGTGTGATGTTGTCCCACTTGTTTATTTTTGCTTTCGCCGCCTTTGCTTTTGGTGTCGGAGCCAAGAAATCACGGCCAAGACTGATGGCGAGGCGTTTCCCCTGTTATGTTCTTCTAGGAGTTTTCTGGTTTCAGGTTTCACATTCAAGTCTTTAATCCATTTTGAATTGATTTTGTGTGTAACGCACCCCCGTGTTTGTTGTAGCGTCCTCCACAATCACCAAGTTGGGGAAACAGCCCGAGTGTCTGTGGACGGACGGCTAGGTAAGGAAATGTGTTCTGTATAGTAAATGTGGTAGAAGATACACATATGATGGGATGTATTTATCCATAAAAAGAAGGAACTAGTGCCATTTGCAACAACGTGGACGAACCCGGGGGCGTTATCCTGAGTGTAATAAGTCAGACAGAGAAGGGTAAACCCTGCCTCGTGTCACTCAGGTGAACTCTAAGTACAGTGGCGGAGCTCACAGAAGCAGAGTGTAATTGTGGTTGCCTGGGCATGGGGACGGTGGGGGTGGGAGGGCGCTGGCCAAGGAAACTGACCTCCAGTCACAAGGTAAGCGTAGGGAGCGACCCTGCAGCCCGGCGGCCCTGGCTAGCCACACTCACCACATACTGGAAATGGCAGACAGACTCCATCTGCGACGTTTGCACAGAAAGAAAAGGAAAGGTAACTATGAGAGGTGATGAGTTAATTATTTCCGTGTGTGCGTCTATTAAATTGTCACAGTGCACACTTTACATACATGACAATTTTGTCAAATGCACCTCAATAAAGCTGGAAGAAAACAGCAAAGTCAACAGACACTCAGACTTCATTACTTCTAGTTATTTTATTACGTCTTACCGTCTTCTCAGGATTATTTCTGCGTCGACTGCCTCTCTGTGGTGGACAGACTCTGTAAGGGCACACGACGTGCATTCCTTTATTGCTGTATTTTTTCCCGAGAGGTGATTGTTAAGCTTTTGCGAGCACACGACTGATTATGCTCTTAAAACACCTTAGGTCACTTTCTTGCTTGGGAATTGTCCTGGGCCTTTCCCTGCTAAGAGGGGTGACTTTAATCTCGGTGGGTCATCCAGGAATTGGTCTCCATTGGCCCTAACTTCTTGCCCTCTGCTACCGTCCCTGTTTTCTTCTCCAGGTATACATTCATTCCAGCCCCATGAAGCTCTGACTGATGATAACATCCAGCCTTGACCCCCCCACTCAAGGGCTAATTGCCCAAGTACGGTCTAAGTTGAATATTAAGGAGACGTGTACAAGTGTCACATGGCGAGGGGTACCTTTATGTCAGTGGGCTAGGCTATGAGGCCCAGTTTTTTTGTCAAACGGATGTTGCTGTGAAGGTATGTTTTAGAGGTGGTTAACACATACATCATGCACTCTGAACTCGAGTAAAGCAACTAATTGTCTGCGCTGTGGGTGGGCCTTGTCTGGTCAGGTGAAGGTGCTCAGAGTACAGACTGAGGTTCCCGCAGAAGAAGTCCTGCCTGAGGTTCCAGCTCGCTGACCTGCTCTGCAGACTCTGGTGGCCCCACCATCACATGAGCCAGTTCCTTAAAATCTCTCTCTTGCTGCCAACATTCTGTTAGTTCAGCTTCTCTGGAGAACCCTGACGGATACATCAAGGAGAGATCACTGACCTGAAACACGGAGAAAAAGATGAAGGAAGGAAGAGGCAGAGCTGCTGGGCAGCGTCAGATGTGTGTGGACCTGGAATATCAAGAACAAAGAATTCCACAGCTGGAAGGAGAAGAAGTAAGTAACTTCTAAGACACAACTGAGGGAACTCATTGCCAGCAGCCATGTCACAGCAGAATGTTAGGAGGGATGCTCCAGGTAGAAGGGAAGGTAGTAGATCAGACACCTCCTCGCAGTGATGGGACGGCTGCTGGACGGGGTGCGTCCGGAGGAGGGACACAGCTTTTGTTGGTCTTGCCCTCCGTTTATCTGAAGCGTAATTGTTTTCCAAATGAATAGCAACAAAGTGTAGGGCGACTAAGTGAAGAAAATGATAGCAAGGCAAAGGGACAATTTGGGGACAGGCAGCACCTCTGTGCACACGGAGTGGTAAGGTATCACTTTGAAGGTGAACTAGGATTAGTTAAAACTATACAGTGTAATCTCCAAGGCAACAACTAAAATTCTAAAAAGAAGTCTGTGTGCTAAGAAAATATAATACCCAGTCATATAAAATGCTCAATCAAAACCACAAAAACCACCAAAAGAGGGGGAAAAAAAGCAAATAAGCAAATAATATAATTAGAAGACTGACACAAAGATAGTAGGTGTCAGTGCAACCATCTCACTGATCACTTTGACTGGGATAATCAAAAGACAGATTCACAGAGCAAACTGCCAGAACCCAGCTGTATGTTGTCTTCAAGAAACCCGTATTAAATGTAGATATTTAGGTAGATTTTAAGAAAGGCACGGAGAAAGAACCGCCATGCTGCTAATCAGAGACTAATCGAAAGAAAGCTGGAGGAACTGTATTAATTTCAGACAATATTGACTTCGGAACGTGAAGGAGGTTCAGGGATGAAAAGCACCATAACGATAAAAGGGCTGATTCTCCCAGGAGCCAAGGTAGCGCTAAACACATACGCACCTGTGAAAAGTACACCAAACACATAAGGCAAATAGAACTGCGTGGAGAGGCACGCACATCTACACCCGCAGTTGGAGACGCAATTCCCTTTGTCAGTAGGTGACGCACCAGGCAGAGCAAGGTGCATTCGGTGCAGACGACCTGTAGGACAGTAGTGATCACCTGGGTCGGATGGACACCTGTGGAGCTCTTCCCGCAACAGCAGAACTTGCCGTGCATTCCCCACCACAGACCACGTTCTGGGCCGTACAACACGCCCCAGCTGATTTAAGAGAATAGAAGTCGTACAGAGGATGTGCTCAGACGACAGGGGAGTTAAACTTGGCGTGAATAACAGGACGGTGGATGGAAAATCCCCAAATATATGGAGAGTTAGGAACACACTTCTAAATAATCCGTAAGTCAAAGAAGACTCCAGAGAAACTGCACAATATTTCAAACCAAATGAAAATGAAAATTATGAAAATTTGCTGGGAGCAGTGAGAACATTGCTTCCTGCGACATTTTTCATACAGAAGAGAAGCCTTAAATGAATAATCTGGGCTACGAGAACCAAACTCAAGAACCTACGGAAGACAAAATAAACCGAGAGCAAGCAGAGGGAAGGAGGCGGAAAAGACAAGAACAGAAAATCAGTGAAATTAAAACTACAAAAGCAACAGGGAAGACACCCCTCACACACTCACTCACACTTGCGCGCCCCCACATGTACACTTCACAACCACACACACACTTGCACACTCACACGCACACCCACATGCACACCCACAACCACATACACACTTGCACCCCCCCACCCATACCCACATACACATGCTCACACATGTGCACCCCCCACGATCACATACACACATATGCACGCACACACGTGCGTAACCACACACACATGCACATACATGCATGTGTACACACCCATACCACACTACACCCAAATGCACATACCCACACCCTCCACCGCTCCCCACACAGGTGCACAGAACCCACACCACTCCACACGCTGCCCTCTCACTGCTCCCCCTGGGCGCCCCCTGCCTCAGTGCCCCTGGCTGAGCCTTGCCTGGGTCAGGTGCTCATCAGGGGACGGGAAGGGCGAGCTTCTCGTCAGCCGCCTGTGGTTATGGTCTGGCCACACTCTGAAGGGAAGGATGTTTTGTGTGCTGGGCAGGTGGGCTGGGCGCTTCATTGTTCTGGCTGAGCGGTGGCTTCCAGAGGAAGGAGTGGATATAACTCTTGTTTCCAACAGAGACAAATTAGGGCCGATTTTGTTCTCTTCTCCCTCTCTGAGAGTTATTATGGACTCACAGCTTTTTTTACAGACGGCACGTGTCTGAGTCAACTAGTCATTTTTCTTGCTGTCTCCTGGTCTTTCCCACTCGGCCCGGTGGGGCCTGCGAAGCTTCCTTACTCCGCACTTGGGATTGGTCACATCGGACACTTTTGGGGAGCAAATCTCAAGGCTGTGTTTATTCCAGTTAGACGCGATCTATGTTCAAGGCTGTTATGGTAGCATTTTCGGCCCAGGTTCAGCCCAGGGCCGACCATTTATTCCAGCCTGGAGGTTCATCGTTTCCCACGATGTGCCAAAATCTTCCCCCTCGCTTCAGCAGGCGGCGAGCGAGAGCACGCACAGCGGCACCGTGTTGGCTTGTCCTAGCGAGCAGCCGGCCCGCTCCTCCTAGCCTCAGGGGGGACACTTTGGCTCCAGCCATCACGTCACCTTCCAGGCAGGAATGCATGGCTGACTTCTGCCCACCTCTCAGTGCTCTTCAGGGGCTGGGGAGTTTAGAAAAAGGCAGTGAACCATTTGACTTTTAATTTTTTTTTGGAAAAAATTTTATATATATATATATATATATATATATAATTTTCAAAACCCTTCTGAAATATTCTGAAGGAAAAAATAGAGAAGGGAAAGCTCTGCACATACATCTCAGGGAACAGTCTGACTGTCAAATCTTTTATTCATTTTTCCTAAATTGGAGACCTCAAGAATAATTTATGACGTTTGTCAACAGGTCCTGCTTAAGGAAAGATTTAGCTACTGTTTTATGTCCCTGTCGGGGGCATCCTGCCTCTAGGGCATACAGGGTCAGCCGAGAAGTAGAATCAGGGAGCACAAGCCCTGGGCAGTCGTCACCCCGGGGCCCCCGACAATCAATCAGGAAACGGGAAGGAAGTTCCGGAAGGTTCTGACACTCCTGCACACATCCTAGGGCTTTAGTGAAGCCAGGGCTTATGGAGAATGTGCAGATCTCAGAAAAGACATGACCACTTTTTTGAGTAAAATCTGGGAAAAAGTAACAAACCATAAAGATTTTACCTAATAGCGGCCGTGTCTCCACGGAGCATCGGAGCCACGGTCACCGCGGGCCAGGTGCGTCTGTAAGGACGGGAAGCTCGGCTCCCCACCCACAAACTAGAAAATTTGCTCCGTGCATGGTGGATTGTATCCACAGAAGGGGATTCCGGAAGGGGGTTCCGGACCCGGAGGGCATGGCGCTCACGAGATGAGCTGTCACCAAAGGACAGATCCCGCACGGTTCCACTCTGCGAGGCCCCTGCTTTCAAGCCCACAGACACAGAGAGTAGGGCTGAGTGAGGTGAGCAAGCTGCCGGGCTCTGCTGGACATGGCCGTGCCCACGGTCAGCACTACATCAGTTGAGAGGCATGTGGAGTGCTCTTATCATGATAAAAATGAAAACTGGAAACTACGGAAAGACGAAAGTCCTTCCAGGCCTGATTCCGAGGCCGGGGTGCTCCGTCCGTCCTGTCGCTTGGGGGGTGAAGGGGCCCTGCCTTAGTGTCTACCTGGGTGCCTGTGCCCTGAGATCAAAGAACATTGCCAGGGACGTACCCGGACTCAGATTATTTGTGGCTTATCTGACATAAATTGCAAAGGTCTGTTTCGTTCCTTCTCAATTACATCTCCACGGCGACTCGCTCTCCTTGTCAGTGCTTTGAGGTTGCGGAACTCCTTTCAGCTACATCGCGCCATCTACTTCCAGGGTCGTGCACCTGCAGCCGGGCAACAAGCTCCCGGCTTCCATCCCGTGCCCGTCGACCTTGCATTGACGAGAAAACATGCTCAGCATCAGCACTGGGAGCTGGTCTACTGCCCACGTCCTGGCCTCACACGGGCAGGGGGTGCCCCAAGATTGGGTTCCTGCGGGTGCACACTCCTCCCTTCTACGGAGTAACTCCCATCCCCGTTTGTCAGGATTACGTTGCATCTCCTGTTCCATAATGTTTGTTTTTTATTATTTTTTAAGATTTTACTTACTTATTTGAGAAAGAAAACAAGAGTGAGAGAGCACATGAGCGGCGGGGGAGGGGCAGAGAGAGAAGCAGGCTCCCCACTGAGCAGGGAGACCGATGCGGGACTCGATCCCAGGACCCTGAGACCATGACCTGAGCTGAAGGCAGATGCTTAACGACCGAGCCACCCAGGCGCCCCTCAATGACTTCTTAACGTGCTGCTCATGGAAACGCACAGAGAGTGAGCCCTACAGTCATTTTTACGTCCTTCCCCTCAGCCCTGCACTGATGCTCCAAGCGTCCAGGGCGGGAGGGGTGTCTAGTGACATTCACGCACAAGGAAAGAATCATCAAAGGGGTGAGATCCATTTCAAACGGATTCAAATTCAATAATGATCCATTTCAAGTGAGAATTTCCTTTTCTGCTCATAATTAATGTTGTTTCTTCAAAGAGCAGCCTTGACACTTAGAGGAATAAATATTTCTTCCATTATTTCTCTAATGTATTCAGTGCGTTCCTTTAAGCGGTGGAGCATTTCAATAGCACTCCTGGTGTTTCTGTCGATTTGCATAATCCCGTAGCCAACGGGATATTGAAAACGGTGCTAGAAATAAGTAGGCTTCACTCAGTAAATTATTTATAAAATCAACATGAATTTTGGGGCCTTTCTCCAAATGAAAGTATGATCTCAGGGCCTCAAATAAAGGGAGCGTGTTTTCGACGGCACCCAGAGAACCCGCCGTTTCGGAACGTGAGACGGGAACGTGAAATGCCAACGGAGGTCACCAAGGTCCCTTCGTCGCGTGGCCGGAAGAGCACCGTGGCGCGACGACGACTTTGATGTCAGCGGGAATCCCCGCAGATACCCTCCGAGCAGGATCCCACGGAATCCAGGAGGCAGGGCCGCCGCATCCCACCAGCAGCCATCTAGGCGTGGACACCTGTCGTTCGCACCTTTATGCAGATTCCCACCAAACTTCTATCGGTATCGCCTTCACTGGAAGCAGGACAATCTCCCCCATTCACTCCTAACTCAACGGAACAATCTGCAAAAACTCACGGCGATGATTTGGGTCCCCTCTGGGAAAGAGTTAACTCACTACGGTCTTTTAAGCAAGGCTTTTTTGGGAGAAAAGTCTTGCACGAGCAAAGGGGAACTATTTCCTCATCGTGCTTGTGTCCGTGGCTGGTGTGAACGGCGAGTCGGGGTGACCGGCGGTGCTCTCTGTGACGGTTCGTGGAGCGTCACGCTGTCGCCATTGCTGGAGCTTTTGTCTCGGCGCCTGAGAATCTGCCTCGAGGTGGGACTCAGAAGACACTCGGGCAGCGGTGGCCGGGCTGGGCGGTCACCAGGGCAGGAAGACCAACGGTGTCACCCGGCGGGAGGCAGTTCAACGTCTGCTCTAGATGTTTGGTCTTCACGTGACTTTCTGTTAAGAAAAAACCCGAAAGTTACTTTCTGACTTTAGTTGCTACTGGTGGAGGAGCTTGTACACGTCTTGACTTAGGTGCTGGCCGGCGGCGGCTTACGGCCGGATCGTCACCGTTTCTACATGGGGTGGGCCACGGTGTCCTGAACGGAGAGGCTTCCAAGGACTTTTTTCCTGCTTAGTAAGTGTCCGCTGCTCGACAGTCTTGTCACGGTACTTGCACTGGCATTCTGGAGCCTGGGGCTCTAATACACATGCTCAATACGGACAACAGCACAGCGAGAACGGAAAAGACCGCATGGGTCATCACACGCTGCCTGGGACCGGGGTCCAGAGCAGCCCCAGGTTTGGGACTGGCCCCAGGACAGGGCCGGTGAGGACGGCCAGGGCAGGAGCTTCCAGCAGCAGCGACCTGCTTGTTTCCAGATGTGGGTCCTGGGGGCGCGGGGCAGCTCAGAGAGCCTGGGCTGGTCTTGAAGTTGGCTCTCGTGGGAGGCCGTGACATGTTTGTGGCTTGGGGCTTGGGCCATACCACAGTCTTTCTTCTGGAAGCTCTAATTGCAGAGTATCTGTCGTGGGTTGAGAGAATGGGCTATGGGACAATTCGGGTGTCCTGAGAAAGACAGTACGGGGGGGTGGGACGTAGCCACGGAATAAGGGCCATATCTTGTATCCACACCCCAAGTTGGGGCTCTCTGGCATGAGTGGGTTATGACACTCCCCCTCACTATGGTGAGATAAACGTGAGGTTTAACAACGAGGTGGGCTGTGCTTCAGATCCCTGGTCTTGTCAGACATGATGGAGGGCTCGGTGTCCCCGGATGGAAGGAGGACCTTCCTGGGCCTGCGGGGGCTGAGGCCACAGAGCCGGACTTGGGGTCTACTTTCCCGGACTGCACACCCCTTGGGGCTGCTGTGTTCGTGGCTGGGCCACCAGGACTCCCCTGGACCGTCTGTGCCCAGGGCGCTCCGCCGCTCCACCTGAGGACGCCATGTGGCAGGTGCATGCCGCAGTTCCTGCAAAACCATCAGACCGTGGACGGGCAGGGCGGAATGAACAGCTTCGCGGCAAATCTGTAAATGAGAAGCCTTCGCTTCCCCAAGAACACCAGGGCGCGGTGAGGAAAGGCATCCGGCGGGGACTAGGAACAAAACCACACAAAGCACGAAATAACAAGATTAATGAGAGCCGTCCTGGCCCCGACGCCTCCCGGAACACGTCGGAGGAGACAGAGCCCGGGGCGGGTTCCCCGACAAGCAGGCAGAGTATTGCTGTTGTGATGGCTCGCTCCAAACTAATCTGTGTCTTTAAGGCAAAGCCAACTCTTTCAATGTCTTTAAAGGATTTGGGAATGAATGAAGTTCTCGAGAAAAGATCCTGAAGACCTGGGGAAGACAGACGTGTGGGGCTATCAAAGCTTCTGAAACGAATCAGGATCAGAAGCTCCCGTCCTGGAAGATGGTGCCACCAGATTAAATCTACAGGAGAAGGCGTCGGCAGAGGTGTAGGCTCCCGAGCAGAGGAAGACCCAGGAAGCAGGCCTGGTCGGAGACTCAGAGATGGAGTTTCCAAGGAAGGACTCGCTAATGAGCGTTCTCAGAACAAGTGGGTAGCAGCCTTGAGAGGGAGCATCCTGGATCCGCACCTTCTATCACCGAAATTAGATTCCGCTAAATTTAGAATAAAGAAGTACATGGAAAAGTATGATTTTAAAAACTAGCAGAAAGCATAAAATTATATCATCATGGAAGACGGTTTCCTCAGCACCAAAGCAATGGGAGAAATCACAGAGGAAAAGTTACATTTTTAATGTGAAAATGTTAAACTCGTGTATCATTAGAAAGATCTGAAGTCAGATGGAGGAAAGCTGATTGTGGGTCCCTGCAGGGTGAGATAATCGTCGTCATTCGCGGGGTCTGGGGGGCTCTGAACACGGCAATGGACAAAAAGCTCTAGGTGTAGACACTAGCTGGGCTCCTGGTCACGGCCGCGTTCGGGCTCTGTGGCCCGTGGAGCTGTCCCTGACTTGTTTGTGGGAAACACCGGGATTCTGTAGAAGAACGGGACAAGGACTTGGAGGGAAGAAATTGTCCTTTCCCAGGTTATCCTTCTGTTTGAATCCTTTGGTCCTGTAAGAGAGAAGTACACATAGTAAACAGCCGTCTGATAAACGGGTCCCCTGCTTTAGGGTTTCTTAACGGACAAATGAGAGCTTCTTCGAATCTTTCAAGCCAGTTCGAGCATCGCGTAGAAGCGGGGGGAAGGACACAGGTGGTGCTCAATGCTTGCCCGATGCTGGCGCACCGCCGGACTGCCGTCCGTTCCTACAAACCAGCGGAAGCGGAAGGAGGAGGGCCGCAGCCCAGGGAGCCCCGGGGGCAGGACTGTCATCCCGCCCTGGAGGACGCCGTCTGGTGGGCACCGCAACCAAGAACTAACTGAATTCTTTAGAGGAGAATTCATCCTCCCCCTAAAAACCAGGGAGAGACGCCCTCCTCCCAATCCCCAGAGCTTCTACTTCACAAAACTTGAGACGGTAAGTTCTTTCTCTGCCCTTGGAAATGCGTGGAAATCCGTTCACAAGCACGACCAGCTTCTTGCCAACGTCACAAACCAGGGGTGTCCATCTCAAGGACCTGGAGCAACCTCTGTGGGATGGAAGCACCCAAGAGAGACTGCACCCCCCGTCCCCCCCGGCCCCGTGTCCGCGGGATGCTGACCCCGGTGGGCGCCGTGCGATCTCCGTGTTGCTCTCTCCGTCCGGTCATGACAACAGGAGGCGTTTACTCTTCTCCTTCTAAGACCAGCCAGTGCAGGGGCCCCGGCCGAGCACGGCTCTGTGCGTCTTGAGAACCACGTGGAAGGGGGTCGTCTGCAGACCCTCTCGGGGGTGGGCTTTCTTTCCAGCTCCTTGATCCCTAGCGGGCTCCTGGGGTGCACATCACATCCTTGTTACTGATTCTTCAAAAATAAAGCGTTTTCCTTACTGTCTCTGAGAGCAGGTTTTCTGTGTTGGGAGAAGCTTCGGTGTCCCTGAGCCATGATCTGTGTGGGCGGCGGGCACCATGAGCCTTTGCCAGGGACCAAACCCTCCCCAAATGAAGCGCCTACCACCCTTCTGTTGGGCTGTCATGCAAATTAAATATAGTGTGCAAAATCCAGGAGTTCCGACTGCCTTGTGCTCCCGTCCCCCCACCGGGCGGGGAAATGAGGAGGCTCCAGGTGGACGTGGGGCCCAGTCCTGCAGCGATGGAGGGAAAGCCTCCCATCCACCCACCACCAGAGGCTTGCCAGCAGGGAAGAGACTCCACCCCGTTTTATGTTTTCGGGAACATCTGCTGGGAAAGGTGGCCATGGAGTGCAGGCATGGTGCGCTCAGGGTGGGGAGCAGGCGTGGGTGGACAGGTGATCGCTCCTTGGGCACGTGCTGTCAGGGGTTAGCCCAGGGGGTCCCGTGCCTCCCTCTGCATCCTTACATCAACGTGAGGCTGATCCGCCTTCGCTGGTCCAGAGGGGCCTGCAGGACATGCGCCATGTTTAAGCGAAGTGGAGAGTATATGTAAGTCAGGCGTCTGCAAGAGGCCAGGGTGGGAGGGAGAGGGACGTCCTGCTGACAGCGCTTGGCTCCTTCTCTTGTGGGGGGGGCAGGGAGGGGCCCCTTCGCCTGGCAGACCCACCTCCTCTGGGAAGACCCCCACCCTCGGGATAGAGGGGCTGAAGCAACCCATCTCCTGGGGTCTCCCCAAGGAGAGGCCTCCAAGGGGTCGGGCCCCTTCCCCCTCCCACGGCCTCACAGAGCCCCCTGATCGCAGGGGGAACACAACACTTTTCATCAAATTGGGCTGAGCCCAGCAGAGACTTAACTGGCTCCCCAGGAACCCCGTTCTGCCTCTTGGGTCCCGGAGAGAACTATTTTTAGTGACTATTTTAGTTTTGTTTTCGAAGGTGAACGAATGTGGCAAAGGCCCGCTGGGGTCCCTCTGATCATGACGCTCCTGCAGCCGGAACCGGCCCCGCTGTCTGGGGGTGCTGGCAGCTCCTTCCGCTGCGGCCCCCCCCACTGCCGGGGGAAGCCGATGCCTGACAGACAGGATTCTCCAAGCGCAGCGGGGGTCCCGCATTTCTGGTTCGACCTGACATGACCTCCCCGAGTTGGCACAGACCCCACAGGTTAGGGGTGAGGCCCCCAGGTCTGATGGCAGCCAGCAATGGGGGCCCCATCTTTGCCCACTGGCTATGAATTCGGGGCTCCCACAACCCCTGCCCAGGCTTGGTGATTTGCTGAAACAACTCACAGAACTTGGAAGACACCATACTTGTGATTGCGGCTTTGCCACGAAGGCCACGGAGGGGCAGTCAGAGGGTGGGGAGCCCACACGGCGAGGTCGGGGAGCCGCTGTCGGGGGGCACGTGTGTCCTCACCAAGCCCTGAGCTCCCAGCCTCTTCCGTGTGGTGGTCTGAGGCTCAAAGCATTGTCCTTGGTGCCCTCTGGCCAGGGCCTGGCCCTTCCCACCAGCAGTGCCATCTGTGGGGCACCTCATTCCTGTGACAAAGGAAATTCCCAGGGTGCCTGAAGCTCAGGGTGCCCCAACCCTGGGACAGAGACCAGGGGCAGCCTTCACTTACTTTGCAGGAGAGAGAGGTGAGGTGTAAATAAATCCCACACGTACTTGATTCCCTCCCCTGACTCCCCCTTCCCTCCCGCTTCCTTGCTCTGCGGGGCTCTTGGGCAGCTGCTGGTTTAATTCAGCATCGGAGAAAACCCTACGAGTTTGATGGCCCGGATGTAGGAGAAGTCTCTAGCAGCGTGAGAGAGGCACGCCATCTGCTCCGTGCCCATACATGCGGCGATAGCGGGCCTGCCTCGGTGGTACGGGCTGGACCGTGCACCCCAAGTCCACGTGGTGAGGCCCCGACCCCAGGACCTCGGCCGGGCCTGTATCTGGAGACTGGATTCTCACCGAGACGTGGTCAAGGCCGAGGAGGCCACCAGGACGGGCCCTGCTGCTCTCCGGCTGCGGTCCTGTAAGAAGAGGGACCAGGACACGGACACGCACGGAGGGACGACCCCGTGAGGCCCGGGGAGGAGACGGCCATCTGCACGACCAGGAGAGGGCTCGGGGGGACTGGCTCTGCTGCACCTGGATCGGGGGCATCCAGCCTCCAGCACTGGTGACAATGGAGGTGTGCTGTCCCTCAGCCGTGGGACTGCTTCAGGCCAGCCTGGGGGACAACAGGAATGCCAGGCTGCTGGGTGCTGGCACGGGGCCTCTGCCTCCAGGGTCCATGGTGGGCCGTTGTCGGCTGGGGCAGCCATGGACCGGGCTTTCTTGTGTCTCTGGAGGCTGGATGTCCCAGACCAGCTGCCGGCCGGTCGACCGGTCGACTTCCTGAGGAGGACCTCTTTTTGGCCCACCACGGGGGCCCCACTCTCATGACCTCTTCTAACTCGGACCACCTCCCACACCATCTCCTGGGGGTTAGGGTTAACTTCATGAATGACCACCAGGACCCTGTGCGAGCCCGAATCTGGTGCTCGTGGGGCCCAGTGTGGCTGACCCCTGCTTCAGGCGGCGTGTCCGGTGCCGGCTGAGCCCCGAGCACTGGAGGAGCCTCGGTCCTTGCTACGCACCAGCTGCTGGTCTAAGTGCTGGTCTCCGTCCCCTGCAGGCCACCTGTCCGCCCGCGATGTGGCCGTGGGGGTTGAGCTGTGCTTGGCAGGACGTTAGGTCAAATCCAGACCTGGGAGTGACTGATTCTGAGTCCGTGGTGGGACAGGCCTAGTTCTCCTTCCTGGGGCTGCCAGGACCAAGGAACACAGATTTGGAAGCAACAGACTTGTGTCCCCTCGCTGTCTGGGGGGCCGCAGATCCAGGTGTCCCCTCGTCCTCCTCATAAGAACGCCCGTCTGCACTGGGGACCTTCCTAAGTGCAGGATGGCCTCGTCTCGAGGTCCTGAAGCAAGGACGCCTGTTTCCGGATACGGCCCTGCTCTGAGGTTCGAGGGGGACACGAGTGTGGGGTGACGCCGGCCCACGGATGCACGGGACGTCTTTCCTTCCGCCGGTGTCCTTGGACTCCCCCGCCGTTTACCTCCACACTGAACAAGGGGCTATGAGGTCGGTCCTTGCCTTTACGATCCGGTTTTCGCAAGCGTCTGTCTCCTCCCTCCACGGGATCTTCCTGTTCTCTTCCTCGTCTGTCTGTCCGTCTCCTAGCCTAACTCTTCCAGGAGCCCTGCTGTGGTGCTGGGGCCAGTGAGATTCCTGGGAAGGGCGAGCAGAGGGCCGCGGGCCCCGGGAGGGCGGGTCTGCAAGGCCAGCCTGGTGTGGTGAAGCCACGTCTGGGAAGAGTCCACACGGCCACGGCCGGGGAACGGGAGGTGCTGGTAAAGGGGAGATGGGAGCAGACCGCTGGGTGCGGCTCCCACGTCCCACCCAGAACAGCAGGGGAGCTGTGCTGGCTGCCGTACTGGGTGCGAGGACTGTCCCCTGGCCCCGGTGGGTGGCCCCCAGCTGCGTCCCTCCCCAGCTGAGACACCTGCAGGCTAAGCTCCCCTGCTCCCCTCTCTGTGCGCACAAATCCCCGCCCCAGAGTCCACTCCGGGCCTCCCAGCCTACGGCAGGGCCTGGCCATGATAACATCTTGGGAGGGGGTTGCTGTGAGGGCCAAAGCTGGGCATTGTGGGATATGAACCCCCCGCCCTGCAGGTTGTCTCCCAGGGCAGCTTGAGGGGAGGCAGGTAGATTTTAAGTGGGGGCCCAGGGAGTGAGGCGAGATCCCCCCCTCATTAGCTGAGGCAGCCCGCCTCTACTTCCTCTGTGTGCTGCGGCTTTGCAGCTCCGAGGCGGGTCGCGGCCGGAATCAGACCCCACGCGGGCAGGTGGTCTCGGAGCAGGAGTCCCGCGGGGAGCGGGTGCCGGGTACCGGGTGGCGACGTGAAAAACCACACACTTAATTGCTCCAGAAAGTGCTGCGAGCGTCAGATCTATATCTGGATTGGAATAGCTTATTGGCAAAATATTGGAGCAGATGCCGGAGGGAGCGGCTTAACGGTGGGAGGGTGCCCGCTCAGTCTCCAGACTTTCTGAGCTCGGCACAATTTAATTTTTATGAAATACAACATCTCTTAAAAGGTCGAGAGCTACAATATAAGCCATTTGTAGTTGTTATAACGGTATTTTTCTTTTCAAGATAATTTAAAGTGATCTGTAAGGACTGGAGAGGACGGCGGTTTCCGGCAGCCTCGGGAAGGACACGCCGCCACCGCCATGCCCGCCCCGTGATTTAATTTGCCCTTCACACTAAGCCCCCCCAAACTGAATAATGGTCTTACTCCTTTCAAAATAAACCAGGCATCACAGAGAGCCAGTGAAGAAAATTGATTCTATCATGTCTAATGAGGACAAAGCACTGCACTCGAAAGCCATAGGATTCTCGAGGCCCATTTGCAAACACCTTCCCGGGATGTGCGGTGAATGTCAGCGGGCCGGCCCGGCCTTCTTCTCAAGGAGCCGTCTCAGGGCTGGCCCCTTTGCTTCCTGACCCCCAGCCGGCTGCTGTCGGACACAGAGGGACGCCTGACAGACTGAAATCTGGTTTCTCTGCTGGGCGGAGCGAGGATAGGCAAGGAGAAGCCACGCAGCCGGGCAGCGAGCTTGCAGAGGGACTTGTTTGCTCCGGGTTGATGGATCCTGCCCCGCCCTGCATCCACGTGAGAAGCAGAGAGCCTGGATCAGAGGCCCCAGACGTCACAGAGCCACCTGGACGGCGTGTGGCCGGGCCCAGCTCCCCGTGTGTGAATCAGCAGGTCCGGGCGCGGCGTTTCTGGTAAGTTCCCTGATGATGCTGATGCTGCTGGCCTGGGAACCACGTCGGAGATCCACAGCTCTTGATAAACGTGATGACGCTTCCTGTTCAAATACAACAACACGCACGATTAGCCCAGAGATGCAGTCTGGAGCAGGGGACACTCCGGGAGGGAAGAGAGAAGAAAGTCATTGCTCTCTCCTGACATCACAGTCCTGATGCAGAACGGGGCCAGGACCCGTGACTGTGTGAGAATGAGCCGCCCTCAGGTACAGCCCGCTCTGGCCGCTCAAAAGTTCATAAAACAAGCCAAGATGAGGTTTCCAACTTCAAAAAACCCCAACATAAACACACATGCTTTTCTTAAGTGTACCGACATCTTCAAAGATTTTATTTATTTATTTGAGAGAGTGTGGGAGTGTGCACAGCGAAAGAAGTAGTGGGAGGAGCAGAGTTGAGCCGGGAGCCCGACCTGGGGCTTGATCCCACAACCCTGGGACCATGACCTGAGCTGAGGTCCAGTAGGACGCTGAACCGATTGAGCCACCCAGATGTCCCCTTAGTGACTTTCCATGCTGGTCTTGCATCCCGTAACCTTACTGAACCCAGTCCCTGGTTCTAGGAATTCTTCCCATAGATTCCTTGGGTTTTCCTCGTAGTCTTGTCATCTGCAGAGACAGACACCCTCGTCCCTGTGTTCGATGTCTGCGCTGTCTCCTTCCTCTCTCACTGTACGGCCCCGGAGCAGCCATGCCTTGTAGAGAGTGAGCAGTGGGACTCGGGTCTCCGGCTTGTTTCCAGCTCAGGGGAAAGCGCTCCTGGCTCCCCTGTGAACTACAGTTTAGGTTTTTGTAAGTCCTGGTTATCAAGTCGAGAACTTTTTCTGCTACTCCTAGTTTTTCGAGGTTTTTTTTTTTTTACTTTTTTTTTCAGTTTTGAGTTTCTTGAGAGTTTTTTTTTAAAGATTTTATTTATTTATTTGACAGAGAGAGAGATCACAAGTAGGCAGAGAGGCAGGCAGAGAGAGAGGAGGAAGCAGGCTCCCCGCGGAGCAGAGAGCCCGATGCGGGGCTCGATCCCAGGACCCTGGGATCATGACCTGAGCCGAAAGCAGAGGCTTAACCCATGGAGCCACCCAGGCACCTGAGACTTGTTTCTGAATTTTGAATGTTGTCAGGTGCCTTTTTCTGCATCAGCTGACGTGACCCTATGGTGTTTCTTCCTTCGCTCATTAACGTGGTGGTTACCTTGGCTGCTCCCTTGAGTACGAGCCGCCCCCGGAAGCCGGACTGAGCCCCACTTGGTCAGGGTGTGCACCTTTAAAAACAGAAAAAACACTCACCGCTCTTGGTGACTTGTGTCTGCTTCTGGTTTGTCGCGGGTTTTGCATCTCTGCCCATGAGGGAAGCTGGGTTATGTCCTTGTCTCTGGGCGAGTGCCCATCTGACTGCTATCAGGGAGGTTCTGGCTGCGCGGAGGAACCGGGCAGAGCGCGCTCTACTCGCTCTTCGAAGCCCACACCCGCTGGCGTGTCCTCGGGCTCCCAACCATCATGTCCTCACCTGCAGTGGTTCCCCATAAGGACGTCCCCCCTTTCGACGCTGAGCCGTTCCCCCAGCACAACCCCAGCCCCAACACTTCGAGGCAAGTAGATAAGCTTTGGACCGTATAGGACAG
The DNA here is from genome assembly GCA_020311275.1 of Eira barbara. Classification (NCBI taxonomy): domain Eukaryota; kingdom Metazoa; phylum Chordata; class Mammalia; order Carnivora; family Mustelidae; genus Eira; species Eira barbara. Next base: position 12,856,239 of record JAHRIG010000463.1, on the reverse strand, counting down.
CAAATACGCGCTCCATCACAGCCTGGAAAGCGGCCGGGCCCGGACTGGAACCCGAACTTGACACTGGGCCCTGCGTCTGGTCCAGAAAAGGCGGAGAGGCCATGCTGGGGGGCGAGGGCCTGGTCATCAGGTCACCCTGAGCGAACCGGGTGCAGGGGACCCTCCCAGCAGAGGAGGCGCCCGACGCTTGCCTGCCGAGGCAGGGCTGGCCTCGTTCGTTGTCAGGGGTCCCAGGGAGCAGGGCTGTTACAGGTGCGGGGGACCCTCTCCACCCCTGCGGCTCTGGCCCTGGAAGGGGGCTGCGGGGGCCACTGGGCCAAGCGCAGGAGGACGCCGGCCGGCTCTCAGGGTGCTGCCTTCTGGGTTCTTCTGGGAACCTTGACAGGACTGCAGAAGCTGTTTGGGGCCTGCTCGAGGGACAGCAGCCCTCTTGGTTGTAGCCTCCAGAGGACAGTTCCTGAGCAGACTCGTGCGGGGCCACATATTGTGCCCCGAGTGGTTTTCCCTTTGCGGTGGGAACAATGTAACTTCTGCACAAGGTCCTCCCTTGGTCAGGCAGGCGTCACTATTCCTGCATTTGGCAGCCGAGGGAGAGGAGCAGAGGGTCTGGATGAACGACCCAGTCGGGGCGTCGGAGCTGCAAGGTCGGAACCGCAACTCTCGTCTGGGTCGTAACCAAGAGGTTCAGACCGGCACCAGCTCTGGCGCTCCCGGACCGCTGGCTCTAAGTGACAATTCCTGACGTCCAAGCTTCTGCGGGATTCCCTGGTGCAGCCCGGGGTGAGAGCCCGCGGGGCCACGTGGTGCGGAAGTTGGCGGGTCACCCCCGAGGCCCCCATCACTGCCTTTCCTCGGTCTCTGCAGCGTGTGGGACACAGCCCGGCGCCCCAGCTCGGGCAACGGTGGGGCAAACACGGTGGAACCCTTTACTGTGACCTCATTCGTCGTCCCCTCAAGGGGCCCAGAGGGGTGGTCAACACAGTGCTTGCTCTTGGGGACGCGGACGCTGCTCCAGCCTGAGAACAACTTCCTAACACACGAGAGGGGGAGGGGCGGGGGTGGCTCAGTGGTTTGAGCGTCAACTCTCGGTTTCATCTCAGGTCACGATTTGGGGTCCTGGGATCGAGCCCCACGTCGGGCTCGCGCTCAGCTGGGGGTCTGCTTGACATTCTCCCGCTGCCTCTGCGCCTCCCCACCTGCACTCGCTGTCTCTCTTTCTCTCTCTCAAACAAACAAATAAATAAATATGAAAAAATGTGAACTTTATGGTACGTGAACCATATCTCAAAAGAGGAAACACAACGTAAAACGGAAAGGAAACTAGCCAGAAATTTGCCACGTTGACCGCAAAGAATCCTTATCCTCAGTGTCCGTAAAGGACTGTCGACATGTGGGAACATCAACAAAGGGTGCGAGGAGACAGCCTCACGCGAGGTGAAGCAGGAATTTCAAAGGTAGGACGGGGACGGAGAGATTCTGTTCCCCCAGGACAGGAAAAGGAGATGCACACCGTTGATTCGTTCTCATACTTCCCTGTATTTTTTATTTTTTTACATCTTCTGCTGTGTGAGTTAGTTTTCTATTTTAGAACCTGGAAAATGAATCTTTTAAGATGTGCTGTGCCATTAACTCTGGCCTTGGGGGCCGTGGCGGGAGCCAGAGCAGCCGTGGAGGGAGGGACGTGCGTCCGCCCATTTCTGGAGGACACCTGCCTGCCAGGTGCTCTCTGCAGGTGGCTGCGTGGTCACCCCCACGCCCGGGGGGCTTGATGGGGGAAGCTGAGGCCCCACGCTCACAGACGTGACTCACCTTGGCCACGCGGCCACGTCTGTGTGGGAGAGTGGACCACTGTTCTCGTCCACCCAGACGCGGAGACTCCTATCGTCTGCCACCCCCTGAATCGGCCGTCCAAGGGGCCTCGGGGCTTTGGGGAGGGGCGGGTGCCTGGGCAGGTGCAGGATGGCATCAGGCAGAGGGAACCTGCCCTTCGCAGCGGGGGAGACCTCACAGTCCCTCACGGGAGCAAAGACAAGGGCAGGACAGACTCCGCATCACAGGGAGGCAGTGGCCATGGGGCCAGGAGATCCCAGGCAGCCCCAGGGATGGGTTCCCCTCACAACCGGGTGGGGGGCTGAGCCACAGAGAGTTGACCACTGGAACACCCAACTCCAGGTGGGGGCTGGAACACAACCGCAGCAATCATCCGAGTCCTGGCAAGGACTGGGTTATTAAGGGGCCGTGTGGCGGGGTGGGGGGGCACTCTAGGAAATGAGGGCTCAAGAGGCGGGTATGGCTTCTGGAGCGTCCTGCTCCTGGTGCTGGCCAGGCCCCTGTGTGTGCCCATGTGTGTGCACGCGTGGGCATGTGCATTTGTGCTTGGGTGTGCGTGCATTAAGAGGCATCCTTGGGTGTGTATGGGTGCCTGTGTGAACACGCGTGTCTCTGCACCTGTGAGTGCATGCGTGCGCGAGTGAGTCTGTGCACATGCCTGTGTGTGCATTTGTGTGTGTGTACAGTCGCACGTGCTTGAGGATGTGTGTATCCCTGTTCCTGTGTGTGTGCCTGCCAGAGATGCACCTGGGCTGGGGTGTCCCTGCAGGTGTGCACACATGAACCCGTCATAATGCGGGTGTACATGTTGCGTGCGTTGCCGCTGACACTCGCTGGGAGCCCGGGTTTCTCCCTGTGCACGTACTGGGTTCTCCCTCTGTGCTGGCTTCTTCCCAGTCCCCTAAATCAGGAGGGGCCCCGATTGCTGCTGTGGGACCGCGGGCAAACCCCCCTGCGCCTCAGCGTCCTCTCCGGTCCTCACTCGGGGATTGCGGGGAGGACGGCACGAGGTGGGGCTCGGAATCCAGCCACCGTTCTACGTTCACTGTAGAAGTGTGACTGTGTGTGTGTGTGCCCGTGCGTGCAGGGAGCTGTATTCTCCATACAAGGAATGTAGCTGCACGCCCAGAGTCGCCCCGAACGCACACGTCTGACCTTTACTTTCCCCACTGAGCACGAGTTCATGAGAGCCCGTCGGGCCGTTAATAACTGCCTGGCTGTGCATGCACCGAGAGCCTCCTGTTTCTGTTGTAGGAAGGTCTGACCTAGAAACCGGGAGGCCGTGCGTCTCCTCCCGCGCCTCCTCCAGAAGCCCTCCAGGTGAGGAAGCGGATTCGGGCAACACGGAGATCCTTGTTCCGGCTCCCGCCCCGCTGTGCTGGGTGCCGTGGGGTCAGCTGGGTCCGCTGTGCCCTCGCGGCCACGCTGCGTGCGGGTCAGTGGACAGGAAGTGTGCGACCCTGCGAGACCGCGAGGTTTCTGTTGCCGTGCAGTTAAATATAGAACACACCGTGCCTGGCAGGTGCGATGCTTTTTAAAAAAATTTTTTTAAAAAGATTTTATTTATTTATTTGACAGACAGAGATCACAAGTCGGCAGAGAGGCAGGCAGAGGGAGGAGGAAGCAGGCTCCCTGTGGAGCAGAGAGCCCGATGCGGGGCTTGATCCCAGGACCCTGAGATCATGACCTGAGCCGCAGGCAGAGGCTTTAACCCACTGAACGCCCAGGTGCCCCGGCGCGTACGATGCTTAATGTCTGCTCCTGTCCAGACCACAGCAAACGCATATTTTAAGGATGGAAGATAGTTTCCCAACGGTGCACAGTTCTGTCCTTTCATTTCATAGGCTGGTTGAGGAAGGAGAGAAGCCCAGGGTCCTCGGGCGGAAAGACACATTTGCAGGCGGCTCTGGGAAATTGGTTAAAGAGCGCTGTCTCGAGCCCCAGCCCAGACCTACTGAACCAGAAAGTGGGCTGGCAGGGGGGCAGCCCTCCAGGGCACGCGGTGCAGGCCAGGTTTCCCAGCCACTGGCTTACAGCACGGGAGTGGGGATGAAACTCCCGCTTGCATCATTCAGCAACATGCACACACACACGCACACGCATACACCCGTGCGCGCGCACACGTGCTTGAAAGCTCTCTGTACGACCTCAGATAAAGGCACTGAGCAGGTCATCTGTGAATGACGGATAGCTTGAACTTTGCTGCCCCTTGGTCCCCCCCCCAAAACTTGTAAAATAGATTTGTTTTGTCTGCTTCTCACGGAGCAGGGAGCCCGATATGGGGCTCCATCCCAGGACCTGAGCCAAAGGCAGACGCTTCACGGACGGAGCCCCCCAGGCGCCCCATGATTTTCTTGCTGCTTTGTAGTGGGCTGCTGGGTCCTGAGCTACCTTTCCTGGGAGTGGGTGTTGGGGTCGTTTCCAGGGTCCTGTCATGGCACCTTCCGCACCTGGCTTTTGGTGTGCCCGTGCAAGACCCCGTAGGCTTGCAAAACCCAGAGAGTGAGCTCCAGGCGACCCGGCACACGGACATGTACGTTGACAAGATGACATCAAATCGTTTCCCCGAGAGGCTTGGCTTGGTGGACCCTCCTGCTTGGGTACCGCTCCTCAGCGCTCAGGTTTTTCCCAGCTGCGGAGGCGGGCGGGCTTTTCGCCGTGACCTCCATGGGCGTCTCCCTTGGGACCAAGGAGCTGGAGCGTCTTTTCCTTTACGTTTATTTGCCAATTACAGTTCCTCGCCCTTTGAATATTTGCCCGTCTGCTCCCCATTTTCAGAGTATGGGTCGTTGGTCTTTCTGAGGGTCGAGAGTTGTTCTGTGGGTAAGTTGGCGAGAACTCAGTCTGAGATGCGTAGGTGGTGCATGCCTTTCCCCGGCTCGTGGCTTGATGAGCAGAAACTTTCCACTGTAATGTCACCAAATTTACTCAGCCAGCATCTTGCTGGGTTCTCGCTGAAACCATCCTTTCCGGCCCCAAAGTCAAAACGCCTCTCATCCTCTCATCGATGTTCTTTTTTTTTTTTTTTTTAAAGATTTTATGTATTTATCTGAGACAGAGAGAGACAGCAAGAGAGGCAGAGGGAGAGGCGGAAGCAGGTTCCCCGCTGAGCAGAGAGCCTGATGCGGGGCTCGATCCCAGGACCCTGAGACCATGACCTGAGCCAAAGGCAGAGGCTTCACTGACTGAGCCCCCGGGTGCCCTCATCAGCTCTTTAAAAAGGGCTACACATCGCGTCTCGTGTTCATTTTTGTTCTAAGGAGACTGAGATCTGGGGAGCCGCAGACAGCCCCAGAACCTATTTTTCATGTCCCAGCTATTGAATATCTGAGGTATTGATACCGAATGTGTTAGTTGCTGAATATCTGCCATTTTCCCAGGGGTCCGTCACCTGCCTTTGTCGCATGACCGGCCTCCATAGTCACGTGGGTCTGTTTCTAGGTCGCCCTGTTCCGTCCCACGCCTTATCGCCCCTTCTCGCCCGCAGCATCCAAGTTCCCCGCCGTGCTCTGCCCTCGCGCGAGTTTCGAATCAGCTCGCCGATTTCTTTTTAAAAACTCTTTGAGGCTTTCGATGCCATCGCAATAGGTTTATAGGCTAATTTGGGGAGAATGGACACTGGGTGTTGGGTTTTCTGAGCCATGCACGTAGAATCTCTCTTTCCATTCTTTGGGTTCTCAGAAATCCTCCCGAAGTTTCGTAATGTTTCCTCACGTGACTCACGCCTCTTTTATTAGACTTTTTCCGTTTTGATTTTTGCTTCTGTTGGAAATGGATCGTTTGGAAACTTCCGTCTCTCGGTTTCAGAGATGAGTAAATACACTGTTACATTTTTAGGTTGATCATTTACCCAGCTCTATTGTTACAGGCTGATCACTTCTAATAATTTAGGTCTAGAACTCACCACATTTTCTTTGTCGAGTATCATGTACCATTCAAAGAAGGACAGTCTGGTCCCGTACAATTTTCCTGTGCTCCAGCTCTTTGTTTTTCAGAGTTGTTTTTCTACTCATTACCCTTTGCAAGAACCTCCAGTAAATCCTGAATATACGCTATGAGACGGCATTCCCGATTTTCTTTATCTTCTCCCCCTGAAGATTCTCTCCATTTTTTTCATTAGAGACAGGGAGAGAGAGAGAAAGAGAGAGAGAGAGGCAGAGGGAGAAGCAGGCTCCCCGCTGAGCAGGGAGTCCGAGGCGGGGCTCGATCCCAGGACCCTGGGATCACGATCTGAGCGGGAGGCAGACGGCCAACCATCTGAGCCGCGCAGGGGCCCAGCAATCCTGATTTTCAAAGAAAGTGTTTCTAAGATTTTATCCTAAGGAATAACGGTTTCTGAACATTTTTGCTGGGCACACATTACCGGGTTAGGACGTTTCCTCCCATTTGTGTTTAATTAGGTTGATCATGAATGTGGGATGAATTTTATCCAAGGCTTTTACCGTTTTAACGAAGATGATCATACGGTTTCCTCCTTATTCATCTGTTTATTTGGAGAATGACGTTTGCAGATTTTGCTCACGCTGGCAGGCAGAAGAGCCCACGGAAGAAACTGGCGTGTCCTCCTTGTGGTCTGGAAGCATGTGTGAGTCGGGGTGGGGGCTCACCGCCGCGTCTGTGGCCTCCTGTCCCCCAGTCCCGACCCGGCCCTCCCAGCAGCTCTAACGCAACCGAAGCTTCTGTTTCCTGGGGAGATGTCTGTAGGTCACATCTTTCCAGGACCGGCTTGGTGTGCTTTCGCATCTATTGGCACAGATTTACTCCTGGTGACGTCTTCATTTTCTCTGAGCTGTGGTTTCTCTGAGTAAGGCCTTTTCTATACTCCCGATGCCCGCCTCGGAGGCCGTGCGTCTCTGCAGAGGACTCCCCGTGTTTAGCGGCCTTTTAAAAGAACCCACTTGGCTTTGTTGAGGTCTCAAGATTGAATACTTGCTTTCTAATTAATTTTAGACTTTATTTTTTACTAATCCTGTCCTCGTGTGATATTTGAATTTGTTCTGTAGCTCTTTATTTAAAAAAAAAAAAGATTTATTTATCTCGGGGGGGGAGGGTAGGGAGAGAGAGAATCCAAAGCAGACTCCACGTTGAGCACAGAACCTGACGCGGGGCTCAATCTCATGACCCGGGGATCAAGACCTGAGCTGAACCGAGATTGGAGGCTTGACCACCTGAACCCCGGGCACCCTATGCTTTAGTTCTGTATCCAGACTCTCAAGTGCAGTTCTCGGCTTTTTATTTTCAACTTCAGTTTTCCATTAAATGCCATGCCCACTGTACCTCTAAGGGGTCGGTAGGCAGAAGTTTTTATTATTTATGTACTTATTATTATTGTTTTTAAAGATTTTTAATTTATTTGACAGACAGAGTGACAGCGAGAACACAAGAAGGGGCAAACGGAAAGGGAGAAGCAGACTCCTCACTGAGCAGAGAGCCCGATGTGGGGCTTGATCCCAGGACCCTGAGATCATGACCCGAGCCGAAGGCAGACGCTTAACGACTGAGCCACCCAGGCGCCCCTGTATTTATTGTATTTTAAGTATTTCAGTTGTTTCTGTTATTTCGTTTTGAGTCGTGAGATACTCAGACATATGGGGATCTTAACAACATTCTTCTATTTACGTCTATTCTCATTTTCCGGGGCCGGACGACCTGTCTGGGATTGTTGAGGTTTCTTCCGTGCTGGACTTTTGCTGACGCTGCGTGTGTGCCCAGAAGCATGCGTAAGGGATCAAACCGGTGGGGTCACGGTGTTGTTCAACTCTCCTCTGTCTTTGCAGACTGCCCGTCCGTGTCATCACTTCATAGTGGAAACAGGTGCATTACATCACCCGCCCTGACCATCTGCTTCTCGATTTCTCCTGGCAGTTCTGTCAACTCCTAACTCAGATTCCTACCCCCTTTCTGTGGGTAAGTTTAGGGGATTTTATTGTGTGGGCTGAATGCTCGTATCCCTGCCCTAAACATCCGCAGCAAGCCGGAGTCAGGAGATGGGGCCCCCTCGGTGGGTCAGTGCCCTGGCAGGAGGAGCCCCTGAGAGCCCGTGTCACCTGCTGCCCCCAGGGAGGGGATGGTAGCCCGGAAGGGGTCCTCAGCAGACCCCACATCTGCCAGCACCCTGGTCGGGGGCTGCGGTGTGCGGGTCAGTGAGAATCAGCCTCTGCCTTCTCGGTGGGGGTCCGAGCTGAGCCCACCCAGACCCGGATCTCCCCGGGGAGTCGAAGAAGCTGTCACCGTGTGTGGGCGTGTCCAGCCTTTGTGGGGCTTGTCCTATTGAAGGTCGTCTCGGTGGGGCTTCTCGGCGTCGTTCTCCGACAGGTCCGCTCCTGGTCCCCCTGTGTCCGCCGTCGGTGGCCCATGCTTGCGTTCGGCCCCCCTAAGATGTAGCGTATTCAAGAGCTTGGCCGCTTGTGAACTCTGTCACTTTGTCGCGATACCTCCGCGTCCTCGAAAACGCACGCACAGCCGGCTTGTGCTCCGTGTGCGATCCTCACGGAATCTCAGGTCCCTCAGGTCCCAAGTCCATGTTTGTGTCTCCTGCCGCGTCGGCCTCAGTCGTGGGTTTCCTTCCGTCATTCGTGAGGACGCAGGCCGGCTTGGGTCCCTCTGAGGACAACCAGGGCCACCTGAGAAGCCAGCCCCCCAGGAGCCTCCCTCCCGTGCCCCTTCCTGGCTGCCAGCGTCAAACATGCAGAAAAGCGGAGGGAGGTCTTCACCGATGGAAGCGATTCAGTGAAAGCTGCAGGTGCCATGACCTGAGCACGTGGCATCCACGGCCCGGGATCGGGACACGCCTTTACCGTGTCACCCTCCATGAGGAAGGGCAGGCCGGCGGGCACGGGAGGGAGTTGTCGGAGGCCAGCTGTCCCCACAGCCACCCCTCACGGTGCCCTCGGGATCTCCCGCGGACTGTTAACAGCGAGGACCCAGCAGGGCTTCTGTGTTACAATTGATCCTGGTGCCTGTTATTCCAGAACAATCCCCCAGCCTTCCCGTAGAAAAGAAGGGCTTTATTTCCTCTCACACAGAATTTCCCGAAGGGGGTGGCCCAGGGTTGGCTCCCGCGCCCACCTGGAGGGACCTCCCCCACCCCGGGAGTCCTGGCTGGACGTCCCCTCTCGCCCAGCCACAGGAGGGAAGCCGGGGACATGGAGGACGGCTCTCGGGGCCGGCCACAGATCTTCACAGTGGGGAGGGGTCAGCAGGGACATCTCCTTTTTTCAGATGATCCTGTCGAGGCCAGATGTGAGGGAGTGGCGGAGCGCTCCCCTGCGCAGGGGGAGGGCTTGCTCTGGAAAGGTCCACGGCAGAACCAAACCCGTGTGTTGTGCCAGGCCAGACCCTGCGCTCTGTGGGCTTTTGCCATGTGAACTGTGCCCTTGCCCCGGGAACCGCTACCCAAATCAAGGTGTGTCCGGTGGCCCGGCACACTCCCGGCGCAGGCGCTCATGGTGGGGGCTGGGGACGGCATGCCGTTACCTTGCTGCCCCCAGAGCCGTGTTCAGGAGACGTGACACACACCCGCGCCCGCGTCCTGATGTGAGCCCCCGCCCCGGGGACAGTGGTGCCTCCTTGGGACTTTGATCCCCTCCCATGATGACTTCTTGGCATCCCAAGTCCGTCCTTGGGGACTTCAGTTCAAGCCTGGTGGCGAAGTGGTTATTCCTGCTCGCGGAGGCACGAGGAGCGAAGCCGGTGGGAGATCATGTGACCGTCGGGGGAGAAGGAAGGCTCGCCTGCGTCTTGACCGACAATCTCTCACCTGAGGAAAGGCGCATCGACCAGACTCCCCCAACTTGGCGGGAGCAGCGCTCCATAACATGTACCCGTAAATGCCAGCACCGGCCTGCTTTCCTCTCTGTTTGCAGCTCGTCTTGACCTCAAAAGAAATATTCTTACAGTCATATGTGTGTTTGCCTACGCTTTGCTGGAGCCAGGGTCCCTCCCTGCACGTTAATTTTTTCACCGGTCTCGCGACAAACCTGCAACGTGCTAGACTTCGATTGAACCTCCTCGTATTAAACTACATTTTTCTGATTATCGAATTTGTCGTAGTGCTTTTGTAAACCAGGAACTCGTAGAGAAGGAGGGAAGACATCCACGTTCTCTCTCACCAGAGGCACGTGGCTTCACACGCTGTTGCCGTCCGGGGAGCCTTGCCGCACGGTTCCCGGGTCTGCAGCACGTTGGCGAGGGCGGGTCTCCTCGTTGGGTGCCAAGGACACGGGTGATTCAGTGACTCGCCCTGACTCAGTGGCCCTGCACCCTTGAAACACTGGACCCTCGACGTTGTGAGACTCGATGCACCTTAATCTGTGAGCATCTGCCCGGTCCCGGTGCTCGGAGGTGAGCCCTGGGGCCCCAGGAGTGGGACTTGTATAATGTGAGTAAGAAACGGTCTCTGTGCTCGGGAGCTCACAAGGGAGGGATATGGATGAAGCCAAGGAATTGTCCCTCGAGACCCTACCAGTGTCCTGGGCTACTGTGGAAAAGTGTGGCTGTTCAACAACGCAAGTCCCTTCTCCCACCACCTGGCGGCCAGAGGTCCCGGTCCCTCCCCACCCTGGCCTTGTGCGAGCTGCCGGTGGCCCAGGGTTTGTGGCAGGGTAGCTGCAGCCTCTGCCCCGTCCCTGCAGGGCTGCTTCTCTCTGCGTCCTCTGCCCCTCCTCCAAGGACCCTTGTCCCACGACTTGGGGCCCGCCCTGAGTGCAGGACGCCGGCATCTTGGACCCTTAACTACTTTCACCCACAAAGACCTTATTTCAAGTAATTACATTCTGGAGCTCCAGGTGGACATGAGTTTTGGGGGATCCCGCTCACCCACACTGCAAAGATGGACACTTCTGTGACACCCCTTTATCTCAGGGTGGACACAGGGTCTCGGGCTGGGGCTCTGGGTACAGCGACTGCCCCGGGGTGAGCTTGCAGCCCTGGCAGGGCCGGAAGGCTCTTGGCCGAGACCCCAAGTGCATGTGCAGAGGGCACCTTCCCATTCAGGGGTTGACCCCGAGCAGGAGGCTGGAGCCGCTGGGCTGTCTTCTCGGGCACGTGGACAGAGCTGACCTGGAATGACCCAGGGCACGGGGGGGCACTTCCCCGTTCTGTGTCCCTCCGGCTGCAACACGAAACACAACTTGGGCCAGCACCTGTCACAGACGTGGGTGAATGAGCCCCGCGGCTCTGGTTTCCAACCCTCCGGCTGCTGCAAAGGGCCGAACTCTGGGAGGCAGGGGAGGTTTGATCCCTGGCCATGCGGGGATGTCCAGGAACAGTTAAAAAATCACCAGGAGGGCTGGGGGCAGCAGGCAAGGGTACTGGGCAAGTGTGCAGGGCAGGGGTGCTGGTTGGAGGTGCAGGACCCGGGTGCAGGGCAGGGGTGCTGGCCTGCCCAGCCTTGCCTAGAGCGCCCTCATGCTAACTGGTGCCAGCAGGTGTCCTGGTCAAGTCACTGCCAGGCTGTGTGAAACTGAGGTCAGTGGGGTCTTGCCCAGGGTGTCTCCCGAGTGGGTGCGACACTGCAGCTTTCCTGAAAGTTCTCCCAAGGACGCCTGTGCGGCGGAAACAGGCTCCGGGAAGCTCTGAGGCAGAAGGAAGCCTCTTTCTTTTTAGAGCAAGGAATGGATAAGACCCTCCCTTCCTCTACGTTTTAGGGAAATCGAGCAGGCGACTGGGTGGCGGGAGGGAGGGCGGTCCCCGGTCCTAGCAGGAAGCCGCGGGCCTGGATGGAGGACCGCTTGCACCAGTGCGGGTGCGGGAGGAGGCTCCGCGCCGGGCTCCTGGCCCGGGGCGATGGAGGGTCCTGAGCAGCGGAGCGGGGGTGGGGGGGAGTGGGGAGACCCCCGCCCGGGGCGGCAGGGTCGGCGGCTCGGCCCGGCCCCAGCCCCGGCCCCGGCCCCGCCCCCGCCCTGCGCGCCCGGCCGCCGCTGTCTGTGTGGGTGCTGGTGCCGAGCACCCTCCCGGCACGGGAGCCGCAGAGCGCACCGCACCCCTGCGTCGGGTTTGGTTTTCCTGCGAATCCCAGATGGCCTTCTCAGCCTCTGGCTCCTATATTTAACCTATTTAATGAGATTTCTTTTCCAGTAATTCCTGAAACTGGTAATCTCTAATTGGGTCAAATTCTCTACCCACAAGGCAGCGATGCTATTTTTAGCGCAAATCCTCCCGCCGAAGCTTCCCTGCCTTTTGGCCGCAGCTGTCAGAGCCGACTCTGCACTGGGCTCCCCGAGCAGGCCTTATTCTCAGTGTCTGCTGAGGAGCCTGCCCGCCTGCCTCCGGCCTCCCGACCTTCAGCCCCGACCCCCCCAGGACCATGGACACCAATCCACCTAAGGCTCAGGCCTGGTCCCGTGCCACTATAAATAGCCCAGTCGGGAGGCTTTGGGCAGGGCCAAGGCTCCCCGTTCCCTGGCCTTTTGTCCCCGTCTGGCACGGTCCCCCTATGGCATTGTTTCCTGACCCGCAAGGACCTGAACGTCCCCAGGGACTGCGTTGACTGGCATTAAATGGAATTCATAGAGAATCCTGTCCTTGTCCTCTTTCGGCCAGGGGACGCTGCTCCGTTCAGGGGCATGCCACCCTGTCTCCAGGGTGGGAGGCCCTCGTCCTCGCTGACTGCCCCGTCCCCTCCAGGCTTTGGTCCAGGAACAGAGTGGGCTTTCCGGTCCAGTCCTCCTGCCCACTGGGCGCTAGTAGGACCACACAGCGCCCTTCCTGAGAGAGCAGCGGGGACACGGTTCTACGCCAACCAGCAGGCGCTCTCCGATGATACTCAGGGCCGGACCGACTCCCCAACTCCACCTGCCCGGCACCTTCCAGCACTCTTGCCCCAGCAGCCAAGGATCGCTGTCCCTCGAAGCCATGCTCAGACGTCAAGGCACACGTGGCAAATATCGGCACCGTTTGCAGAGTCCTTTGTCATGCTCAGGATAACCAGGGACAAGCGAAAACCCATCCGGGCCCCGGAGCCTGGCAAGAACAGAGCCACTGCCTGACAAGGGCGCATGCCCCGCACGTCCACCATGTGGCAGAGGGTCCCCTCCTTCTCGGAAAATGCCTGCCCGGAATGCAGCGTCTTTTGGATTTAGTAGAAAGCGGTCGTGGTTTAGAGGAACCGCTGGGGATACGCTAGGTTGGGCCTCTCGAGGGAGGTGTGGTTACATCCGGAGGAAGACTCCTCCTTAGAAGCCCCGAGTGCAGTGGGTGGCTCGAATGAGGGCCATGGCCACCTGAGAGCTGTCATGGTCATGCTGGCCTCGCTCCGGGGTCCATTAGACCCCTCTACCGAGCCCATGGCGAGTGGCCACCGTCCTTGGGGGTCATCGAGAACCTTCCGCCTGCCCTTGCTGACCTCCGCCACAGCCTCACCCCGGGCTCCTTGGTCTCTCCTGCCCGGCCACGGCCAGCATCTGCTCCTTCGAGGCCGCTCTCCCAGGGGCTGAGGAGGGAGGGGGACGCAGACCTGGCAGGACCCCGGGCTCCGGGGAGAAGAGCTCAGGGCCCGCAGCTCTGTGTCTGGAGCTGTCTGGGTCTCCAGAGCTCAGGGTTCTATTTCTGCCCACTGCCTTCAAGAGCACACCTTTCTGGGGGCTTGGGTGCCCCTCTATGCCCCCTCAGAGGGCGCACCTTTCTGTGGGAGCACTGGGCACGGTTTTGAACACATATTTATCGGTGGGATTCCTGGGCTGGCCCCGGCCTAGAGGCTGGCCCCTCCCACTGCCCAGGGGTCCTGCTCCTCTCAGGGCCGAGTCCTGGTGACAACGAGATTGCCAGCGTGCCCACCACGCAAACCTCCTCCTGCCAGCCAGGTCTCCCCGCAGACCAGGTATGCAGTCCGGTGTTATCTGGTGCTTGTTGCTCGGGGCTGGCTGGAGACTCTGGCACTGAGGCAAGGATGCCAAGTCTCTGGGGACCCCTGAGCCCGGGGCCAGGCGCAGGAAGGTGGGAGAGCCGGCCGTGAAGCCCTGGTTGGTCCTCCTGGACATCAAGGTGTAGGGACAGCAAGGTGTGAAGGAACAGATGTGTGGGCCCTGTCCTGCCGCTTCGGCTGCGTGGCTCAGGGATCACCACCCGCCCATCCAGCTCTGGCCCCTGGTTTAGCTGGAGGACACTCTCACCCTCTTTTTTGGCCACCTGGGCCATGCGCCCCAGTGGCCTCAGCCAGACTGGTCAGTGTCCTGCTGTAGGGGGAGGGTGTGACCACTTACTGCCCAGTGTGGCCCTCAGTCAGCCATCCCAGCCTCCAGCGAGGTAAGCAGACGTGGCCTACGATTTTTGGGTTAAGGGAGCTGAGCTGGAGTCCTGTCCCGTTCTTGCCGGAGGAATCCTGAACAGACCCCTGGGGCCGTTTCCGTCAGTCTACACTGCACATCCCCCCCACCCCCAACAACCAGCCCAACAGGACGTATCCAAGAGAGGTGTTTGTGGGGCAAATGCTGCATCCAGCCGCCAGGGGAGAGGAGGAGGCTGAGCCCCCCACGGGGGTTCTCTTCACGCCCTTTGATTCCTGAAGACAGCTTGCATTTCCATGGGGTTTCCAACAGACCCACAGGGGAAATTCCACCCCAAACACAAAGTGGGAGCCTGTGAGGAACACCCGTTTGGAAGCTGCGTCTCTGGCAGAAGTCCCAGGAGCTCGGTGAGTGTCCCCAGGCGGAAGCTGGATTACGGCGACTTCCCCAGCTGTTGTGGCCTGTTGTGTCCGGAGGGTCTGACGCTCACACATCCAGCTCACGGGGTTAGCATGACGCTCACCCGGCCCTGTGTGCACAGAACACGCACAGCAGCAGTTGTCCTTGTGTCCACGGAAACCTTGTGGGCCAGGAGCCACGACAGCCTCCATTTGTAGAGGAGACGAGGCCCAGAGAGGGTGAGCAGCCTGCCCCAAGTCACACAGCCGGGGGGGGGGGGTGGCACACGTCTGCTCTCTTAGTCCGCACGACACCAGACTGTGCTCCACGCTGGGCCCCCGCCATACTGCGCCGCACCCCCGTTCCAGGGCATTTCAGGTTCTTGGAAGGACAAGGCCTCAGCAGCTGGAGCCTCGAATGCAAGGAGACGGAGATTTGCGATCCACAAAAAGTCCGAAAAGTCCGAGGGAGGCCTGGCGCTGTTACTGCTTAAGGAGGCCTGCACTCCTGTCTCAGACGAGGTGCCCGTGATTCTTGGTGGTGTCCTCCCGGGCCAGCGGGACACACAGTGACCATGATGCTCCCCTCCCTCTGCCCACCTCCCACAGGGAGGGGCTGCTTCCAGGGAGGGCAGACTTTCCCATCTGGGTCTGCGCTCTGCACGGCCCCTTTGCGCCTGGTCAATATTGATGCTCCGTAACAGGCAACGTTCTTCAGGGTGGAGCCTAGGCCCGAGCGCTAGCTGGCCAGGGCCCCCTCCCGAGGCACGGGAGCCCCAGCGTGGACAACACACATACATTCTCACAGCCGTGGAGGCCGGAAGGCTAGGATTGAGGGGTCGCAGGGCTGAGATCCCTGGGCAGGGGGCGCTGGGAGAGGAGCCTCCCGCCTTTCTGTAACTCCGTGGCTCACGGGCTGACCTGTCTTCAGGCTTGCTCTCCTCCCAAGGTCCCCTTTGTATACGGACACTGGTTATACTGCATCAGGGCCCACTCTAGTCTAGGGTGCTCAGCTTAATGATGTCCGCAGTGACCTTAGTCCCACAGATGGTCACATTCTGAGGTACTGGGGGTCAGGATTGCAGCATATGAATTTCGGGGGGACATGGTTCAACCGATGACACTCGCGAGAGCGTGGGGCCTGTGCACGGTTTCTCAGACGGCTTGCCCATCGTCCCTGGATGCAACCCGCCCGCTAGTCGCCTTGTCCTTTCGACCCAGCAGATGGGGGCAGAGAAGGTGAAGGGGACAGCAGCCCCCCATTCTGCCCCACGGCGGGAAGCTCCCACGGGGGTCTGGCACCTCCCGTCTCGGTGAGAGAGGTGGGTGCTGATCCCTCCCCGTGAATGTGCTAGTGGGCCGGGAGGGTGCTGTCGCCTTGTGACCTTGACCCCAGGATACTTTTTCATCCCTTCGTTCCCAGGTGGCTTGCCCGATTTTTGGACCGTACTCAGCTTTCCTTCCCTAGTACCACCAGGACATCAAAATACCTATTTAACAAGAGAGTCTACACGTGATCCTTGATGCTTGAAGGATCATGCAGACTTGCTACCACTGGGGAGAAACCAGGTGAGAAACCAGGTGGGAAACCAGGTGAGGGAGCTGGGACCTTGGGGATGTCAGTCAAAACCAGAGGTGGGGCAGGTAACTTCCAGTTGCCCCTCGGCCCCAGGGGTTGCCAGTTCCAAGAGGGGATGGGGACCAGACAGAGCACCAGGTCCGGGGGGCACTGGGAACTGGTGGTCGGGAAGTCAGGAAAGCTTCACAGAGGAGGTGCCCTGCATGGGGAGGCCTGTCCAGGAGGGGGACCAGGTGGCCACCAAGAGCGTGCTGGTGTGAGCTGTCGGGGATGGAACAATGAGGGCTGCTGGCCAGTGAGTGCCACTTCTGATGGGTGACACGTTGTGTCTTGTACAAAAACGGCCACTTCCTGTGGCCTGACTAATACCCAGTTCCCCACCTTCTAGACCTTGAGCCCTTATAACAGCACATGGCCAATGGCTCTTGCCTGGGAGCCTAGTTGAAATCCCCACAGTGCCTGAAAAACAGACTCACGCCTGACACGCTGACTAAATCCTGGTGTCTGGAGGTCACCTGGGAAGGACCTCCTGCAGAGGGGCTAGGTTCCTGGTCTCTGCTGTCTGTGATTTTGTGGGACCCCCAGGTCCCACTCCATGTGTATGGAGGGGTGGGCAAGAAGCAGCGTGGGATCCTTGGAGGGGTCAGCAGTTTTGCCCAGAGTCCTTATCTCTCTGTAAGCCTCCCCAGGCCAGCTGTTTACCTCTCCTGGTGTGTGTGTGTGTGGGGGGGGAGACAGAGGCACGCCCCCAGGGGCCTCTGTGAGCGCCAAAGAAGGCAATGCAGTCGAAGTGAGGCGCAAAGCCCCTTCCCGAGCACAAGCCGCGGGACAGGAGGCGCTGGGTGGGGCCCAGGCACGCGTGGACACCACCGCACCTATAGTTGTCCCCTGCCAGAAGCATACAGCCTGCTCTCACTTGGGTTTCCAGTCCCCCCCAGGGCAAACTGCAGTGTCCCTTCTCCTTGTGCTTCCCGCCCCATCCCTGCACCCAGAGCCGCGCCCCCAGCCAGGACCCTGGCCTGACTCGTCGGTCTGTACGGCGGGGAGGCGCGGCCCCACGCCACGCGCCCCCGCGTTCGCTCGCGGGGTTAGCAGGACCAGGGCGCCTGGGTCCCCTGCGGCGGCGCCGGGGGGCGGGAGGGCGAGTTGCAGGCCCTGGGGTCCCACCGCGGGCTCCTCTAGAGTCGAGGGGTGTCACCCGTTCGGCAGGATGGCGCTCCCCGCCCCACCCCAGGGCATAGCGCAGGATTCGTGCGTTTCCCACGCCCCGAGAGACGGCCCCGCGGGCTGGGCCGCGCGCCGGCGGGGAAACTGAGGCTGGGGCGCGGCGGGCGCCGGGGTCACGCGGCCCCTCGGCT
>JAHRIG010000463.1:12826370-12838450 GCA_020311275.1 Eira barbara | reverse complement strand
GCGGAGGCGGCGGCGCGGGCGAGCCCGGGGGCGCCGAGCGGGCGGCGGGGCCGGGCGGCCGGCGCGGGCTGCGGCCGTGCGGCGAGGAGTTCGCGTGCCCCGAGCTGGAGGCGCTGTTCCGCGGCTACACGCTGCGGCTGGAGCAGGCGGCCACGCTGAAGGCGCTGGCCGTGCTCAGCGGGCTGGCGGGCGCGCTGGCGCTGGCGGAGCTGCTGGGCGCGCCGGGGCCCGCGGCCGGCCTGGCCAGGGGCTCGCACCCCGCGCACTGCGTGCTCTTCCTGGCGCTGCTCGTGGTCACCAACGTGCGCTCGCTGCAGGCGCCGCAGCTGCAGCAGGTCGGCCAGCTGGCGCTGCTGTTCAGCCTCACCTTCGCGCTGCTCTGCTGCCCCTTCGCGCTCGGCGGGCCCGCGGGCACCCACGCCGGCGCGGCTTCGGGGACGGCGGCCGCCGACCACGGCGTCTGGCAGCTCCTTTTGGTCACCTTCGTGTCCTATGCCCTGCTGCCCGTGCGCAGCCTGCTGGCCGTCGGCTTCGGGCTCGTGGTGGCCGCCTCGCACTTGCTGGTCACGGCCACCTTGGTGCCCGCCAAGCGCCCGCGTCTCTGGAGGACGGTAAGTGCCGCTGGCTGCGCGCCCTCCGTCGGGTCTGGGATACACACCTGCCCGGGAGGGACCGGGAACGCCGGGGGGAGCCGGGCGCGCATCTACGGATTGGGCGGGTGGGGAAACCGAGGCCGCGAGTGTGGGGGGCGTTCAAGGTCACTGGAAGAGCCAAGGACGCGGTGGGGGCTGCTAGGGCCGGGCTCTTTTCCGAGTCGCCATCCACAAAGCTCCCCTGGGTGTGGGCTGTGGAGAAGGGAGCGTGGAGAGGGCAAGGATTGGCCCAAGGTCAGGCAGCTGGTGAGCGGCCAAGCCCGGTCAGAGCCCTGGCTGGCGCTCTTTGGCTGCACACATCCCAGAAGAGGGACGGAAAGTGGGCGCGGGATGGGCCCCTGGTGGGCAGGGTTCCTGCTGGCTGTGCATGGCTCCGGGATCCTCTCCAGTGCGCCTGGACGTCGTGCAGGGCTGGCAGAGTCTCCCTCCCAGCCTGCGGCACCCTGGGGAGGCTGGGAGGGGACAGGGACTTGGGTCTCCTCCAGTTTCCCTGTTGAGAAAAGGCGCCTGTTGTGGACCCGTTTCTGGTCTAGAAAGACAGGTTTGCCAAGGTCGAACAGGGCTCCAATCCTTGCCACCGCCGCCCTGCCGGGGTCTGACCTAGGCTGGGAGCATCGGAACTTTGCCACTGCCTTCCAGGAGGGCCAGCGAGACAGTAGCGGGGGACAAGGACGTTGTCTGCTCCCCATGGGCTCCTCCCCAGCCGGAGACCCAGGAGACTGGAGGCAGGTGTCCTTGCCGTGTGGGGCTCTCCCAGCCTGACCCAGCATGAAACCCACCCCACCCAGCGGGGGCTTGGAGGGCCCTGAAGGAGGGTTTTGTTTCCGCCTCTGGCAGCATTTTGGCAGGAGGATGGGGGAATCCGATGTGGTGGGCAAGCCATCTAGGGAGAGATGGAGGAGGTGGGGGGGGATGGGGGAGGTGGGGGGGATGGGGCAGGTGGGGGAGATGGGGCGAGGAGGGGAGGCTGCACGGAACAGGCTCTGGGAAGAAGAAGAGGGTGCGGGGAATCCGACTGTGGCTTGGGGGGACTGAGGGCCCCCCCCATGAGGACCCAGGGAGGTGCTCTCAGACAGTGATGTCAGGGATGCCCATGGTCAGAGGGATCATGGATGCACAGGGTAGCCACTGGAAGTGTATTTTGGGGCCCAGAGAGGCCAGCACGTGCTGGGGGCTGGGAGGGGAGGAGGAAGGATTGGGGGAAGGGGCCTGTGGAGGTGGGGAGAAGAGAGGGAGAAAGTAGGGGGACCGCCAGAAACAGAGGTGAGGCGGAGAAAAGGGAGGAGGGTAGAGGGCTCCCTGCACCCAGGGTGGGGAGGGGGGCTCCGTTCTGGGTGGTTCCCAGCAGGCCCCTGGCTTGTGGCCTTGCCTGCCGTCTGTCCTTAGGAGGTGCTCTTGGAACCTCCCCCCACTACCTTCCCATCTGTTATGTGTTTGGCCCCCATGGTGTGGGGCCCCCCAGCTGGACGACCTCCCCACCAGGACCAGAAGGGAGGCCCCGCGGCCAGGTCAGCTCCAGGTGGGGAGGGAGGTCTGAGATCTGGTGTATGAGGGGTTCGGCTGGTTCAAAGAAAGGCGGTGCTATTGTCTTTTTCTGAAACAATTTTGTGTACAGTTTCTGGTCTCCCCTTCTAGAGAACTGAGGGAGAGGAAAGGGTCTGTGAAGGTCTTGGGCCCAGGGACCTCTGCTCCAGGATAAGATGAGCCCCTGTACTCCCGGGGGGCAGGGAGCCCATTCTGTGAGCCTGGATTCTTAGGGAGCAGGCATCTGGTGTTTGCTGCTGCTGGTCCCTGGGCAATGCACACCCTTCCCGCCCAGGGTCTCAGTTTCCCTACTGCAGAGCTGGCATGCAGGTGGAAAGCCTGTGGGAAAAGCCCTTATTCAGTGTCCTGTCACCTTCAAGTTGCTTTGGCTTCCAGAACGTTCCTGTTCAGATCCACACGTTGCTACTGGTGGCTGCAATGTGGACAGACGGATGGGGTGGGCGCCGACAAACACGGTGAGGGGCCTGGGTGCTGCCCTGGGGCCGGAGTCTGCCATGGGCCGGGAGGTTGGTGGGGAAGGTGGGAGGCTCACATACACAGCGGGGGCCTCCGCTGCCCGCTGCCCCACGGCCTCCAGCTGCCCCGCAGTGCGGTCACGTGCCCAGAGCCCCATGTGCCTCGGGAGCTGGTTTGGGGCAGGACGTGAGGTGGAGGCCCAGAAGGACAGGGTGACGGGTGAGCGGAGCAGTCTGTGCAGGGCGGTTGCCTTTGCTGGACCTTCTAGGCAGAATGTCTATGTCGTGGGAGGGAGAGAACTGCTCCTGCTCGGGGCACTGAGGCCGGGGAGATCACACGGGATTGGGGGTCTCTCAGAGCCTCTGCCCCTCCACAGGGAGGCTCTGGGAGGTTCCTGCAGCAATTCTGCCCCGCCCTGGTAGGCCGTGTGCTTTGAGGACCCTGTGGCACCCAGGCTGGCCCAGGCTGACAGGCTGAGAGCGCCCAGGAGGTTGGCGACTGCACGGTCGGAATTCAGGTGCTGCTCGGCTGCCCTTCCCCGGGAGGCGGCGGGACCTCCTGGCTCACGCCGGGCCCGTGCTGCTGCTCTCAGCTAACGCACAAGGAGTTTGGGGAGACAGTCTCATACCTCTCCAGCCCAGCGCCCAGGAGGAGCTGCGTAAATATTGACCAGGCTGGGACCTTCTTCCCGCCCATTCCCTCCTGCCCACTGGTGTGTATACATGCAAAGCACGGAAATTCAGTTTTATTTAACTGAGCAATACGTCAGAACCGAAGGCATCATGTTGGGGAACCCTTGAAGTCTGCTCAGGGATAGTGGGGCGGCAAGCCAGGCTGGGGTGGGCTGGAGACCTGGGGTGGGGTAAGGGGACATGGGGGCGGTGAGGAGGAGGAAAAAGGGAGACGTGTGACCCCTGCTCCCCGGTGGTGGCACTGGGGGACTTGATGAGTATGGCTCGAGGAGGGAGTGACTATGCTTGGGGACCGGGGACGGAGGAGGGTTGCTGGCGGTGGTAGCAGACAGAATTGTGCATGCCAAGGTCATGGCTTTGGAGTGGTGGTGGGGGCAGCGGGGTACATCTGGAGAGGAGCAGCCGGGTCAGGTGCCCCCAGAGGAGACCCCCGCGGCCCTGCCCCTCACAGCTGTGGGTGTGCGCATAGGCCAGGTCCAGCTTCCTTCCTCCTGGGTGCCGCCCCCCCCCACGGCCCCAAATGCCCACTTCTTGGCCAGGGTGGGGCAAGATTGCTGTATCTTCTTGGGCTCATCCGGGGCCACTGCTGCGGGCAGAATGGCTGCCTGTCAATGGAAGGGGCATATATTTCCATCTCCTCCCTTCCCAGTTCTGACCCCCAGGCAGGAAAACAGAAAGCACCATCGGGCAAGTGGGTGTTGGCGGGAGTTCCCCTGTGCCCCTCCAGGTCGTCTGAGCTCTGGGGAGAGCTCGAGTGCTGCTGGCAGGTGGAGCGATGTCACCGCCCTCAGAGCCCAGGTACACAGGCGGCCAGGCCGCTCACAGCGCGGTGCGTCCCGGGTGTGGGTTGTCCGCTTCCCA
Source organism: Eira barbara (assembly GCA_020311275.1). Lineage (NCBI taxonomy): Eukaryota > Metazoa > Chordata > Mammalia > Carnivora > Mustelidae > Eira > Eira barbara. Next base: position 12,834,243 of record JAHRIG010000463.1, on the reverse strand, counting down.
CCTGGGTTGTGCCCACTCCCCACGCTCGGGCTCCTCCTCCTCCGAGTCGCCGGCCAGACCTAAGCCCCGCCCTGCCGGCCCCGCCCTCGCCCCGCCCAGCACACCCCCCCGCTGGCCCCTCCCCCTGGCTCCTTTAACACCCCCCTCCCCCCCGCCCCCGTAACCCACCTGGCTGGGCTCCAGCACCGCCTCCCCTGGCTCTTCCCCCCACAGGCCGCACCCCTGCTCCCCTTTCTTCCTGGCGGGACGCTTACCCACCAGGACCCCTCCTTCAGCTGGACTCCGCCCCTGCTGGACCCCCTCACGGGGGCCTCCTGCCCTTCCTGCCCTCCACCAGGCAGCCAGGCCCTTTACCCAGGCTGGGCGCTCTTCCCCGCTGGTACCTCCCTCCTCCTCCCCCATCTTGGCTGGGTCCCGTGGCTTTGTTTGCTCACCTGCTGGTGCATCCACCTGCCTCCACACGTGTGAAGGTGAGGAGGGGGTTTCTCTGCTTTGGTTGGCAGTGACTCCAAAAACAGCTTTCGTGGCCTAGGCTCGACCTCCCTTCCCCAGGCCTCTGGTCTCTGGTCAGGGCTCAGCTCTTTCCACCTTGGGCTTCCTGTCCCTCTGCTACTCCCTGAGCCGCAGGTGGTGGTGGGTGTCCCCTCCAGGCCTCCAGGTCTGTGTCCAGTGGACACCCTACTGGGACGCCCGATTCCCACCCCCACATCTACCCGGTCAGTCCCTTGGTTCCCTCCACCTAACCTGGTCTGTTTCCCTGGAGACTCCGGTTAGCCTCCCTCTGAGCAGCTGGCCCTAACTTGAACAAGTCCCTGGAATGGGTCAGGCCAGGGCAGAGGAATTGGGCTGATGGGAAATGGGTCCTGGACACGGGGACGCATTCCGGCTTCAGGCAAGGGCTGGCACCTCCTCGGGGCAGAGTCCTGGGGACTGTTGTCTGCTGCCCCCCAGGAGCCCCCCAAGACCCAGGGACTGTGCGTGGGCTGGAGTCCGGCCCCACTGGTAGACCCGGTGGGGGTGTCTTCTCTGGACAACGCTGTGATCCACTTGGGGGCCAGGCCCCGGGCTAGGGGCTGGGCGCCTGGTGGGAATGAGATCCCCTGCACTCCTGGAATTTACTGTCTGTAGGGGCCACTGCTGGACACCTGGGACTGCAGTCTGTGCTGGGCCCAGGGGGAGTCCGTGTGACCTCCGGAGGCGTGTGAAGGGGATAGGGCAGATGGAGGACTCCGGGTGGCTTCCTGAGGCCGGTGCGCTCCAGCCAAGACCCTGGACAGAGGAAGCCTGGGGCTTAGCCAGGGAGGTAGGCGTGCAAGAAAGGGCAGGTGCGGGGCACGCAGAGTGTTTCCTGTTTCTTTGGAAAACAGTGCCGGGCCCTGTAAGCCTTGTCAGCAGACGGGTCTGCTCAGGTTTCTGTTTGGGGGGTCCCTGGGATGCAGTAGGGAGCAGGGGTCCCATGAGTGGGCATGGGTGCTGCTTCCTGGCTCAGACCAGAGCGGTGTCCTTGGGGAGGTGTCTGCTTGCCACGGTCCCTCCTGCTGTGAGAGCTGTCCACCTGCCCTTCCTGGGAGCTGAGGCTTCTTGGGCGATGTCCTTCCTTTTCCTGTGCCCTCTCTGAGGCCGGGAGGGCCAGGGTCAGCTCCCAGTGGACGGACAATCTGGGCTGTGTTTCCGCAGTCTCAGAGCCCAGAAATGTCCTCATCACGTCTCCTGACTCGGGTGGGGCGGTGGGTTCATGTGGAGGGTCGGTGGAGCCCCGACTGTGGGACCTTGGGTGGGGTACTTGCCCCATGCTTGTGTTTCTTCTGGGGGCTCCGTGGCTTTGTGGGAGCAGGTACATTTTCAGGTGCTGTCCTGTCCCTTGGGCATGGGGCCAGTGCTTGGTACGAGCCTTTGGTGACCCGTGGGTTTTGTGACTCCCTGAACCTGTATTTGGTATTTGGTCTTGGTCGGAGGTTGGAAGAGATGGCCGAGACGTGGGCGGCGGGCAGCCTGTCTGGATGGAGACAGACCCTGTGTCTCCTGGTTACAGGTGCCTGGGTCCCACTCAGTAGTGCTGGTCACAGGCCGCCCCTCGTATGGCGCATGTACACACTGTGCACATGGACAGACACGTGAACCCCCATGTGCACCTACAAACACAGTCGTGCATGCAGGCTTCATGCACACGTCCTCACACCTGTCCACTTTCACACACAAACACACCTGCTTGCACACCCACAAGCCTTGCTGGTGCACACCGCATGCCACTCCTATGTGTTAGCATTACCACATTCTCGTGTGATGGGTATGTGCGTGGGGCCCTCCTGTCCGTGACCTTGGGTGGCATCAGAGACCACCCAGCAAGTGGGCGGGGGGGTCGGGCAAGTGGCCTAGAACATGGGGAGAGTGACAGGGCCAGGCTCCCTGGCCAGCCTGGGTCCCTGCCCTGGAGGCTCCCGTCCTGGGCCCCCCAGCCCCTCGATGCATGGGGCGAGGGCTGGGGCAGGCTGTCCCTTACTGCCATACCTGGGTCCTCCTTGGACCCACCCCTTTTCCCTAGACCCTGGACCCTCTGCTTCTGGGCTGGGGATGTCAGGATCTGCTTTGATCTTTGGGGTGCTGGGGTCCAGGCTGCCTCCAGGTCTCCCGGGAGGAAGGCATCCAGCTGATGAGGGGGGCTTCCTGCTTCCCAGTGCAGTCGGCATGGGGCCTCTGTGTGTGCACACGCGAGTGTGTGTATGTGTGTGTGTGTGCGTGTATGACCGAGCACACGTGTAATGTGCACACCTTGGTGGCACGTGTATGAGTTTCATGCACGTGTGTGTGCAGCCTAGTACGCACATGCATGTGTTCACACACACGTGTGCATGTGCGTGTGTGGTAGTGTTCTGAGGCCTGAGTCCCACGGAGACCTGCAGGGTCTCGATATGTGGGTTTGAGGCTGCTTACTCTCCCTGCCACATCCAGGACCCACCTTGCCCCAGCCCAGCTTGTGATGGGTCTGTGGGCATAGAGCTTGGAAACAGGGACAGCAGCAGGGCCGTTGGGAGTGTAGGTGTGGAGTTAGGGGGCTTCCCCTTGGTGGGGGATGGGGCTGGGAGGGGAGCCTCACCAGGTAGGAGCAGCCCACGGTGACCATGTGAGTGGTGCGGCTGTGACAGGCCCACGGGTCCTCATCAAGCTGCTGAGGAATCCCAAGGAAGTGACCTGGGTGGGGGGACAGGACGCCCACAGAGGGACCCGGGTGCGGCGGGACGGGATGCCCACGGGAGGACCCCGGCACTCCTGGCACTCCTCTGCCGCCCGGTGCCGACCTGTCCTCGGAAGGCCCTCCCTGTGTGCAGGCTTCCTGGCGCCCTCTGCCCGCGTGAATGTGCGCCTTTCGGGGCGGGGGCCTTGTGCTGTGCTAGCATCTGGGTGAGGGCGTCCGCTCTGGAAGGTTCTGCAGCCCCGGGCATGGCAACCCCGCACCATGGCCTTCTGTGGGGCTGTCAGTGCGTGCTTCTCCAGGGGTCTTTGCCTGGTTTCCTGTGGGAGGGAAGCACTCCCGTGAACGCCTTGCCTTCGGGAGGCGGAGGGATCTGGAATCCTCATTCGCGGACCCGAGCCCAGCTGCACAAAGGATCAGACGCGGAGCACGTTCCAGGATCCATCCATTTGGCCTGAGGGCTTCAAAATATATCTGATTCTTATATTGCCGCAGATCTCCACTTAACAGACATCAGCGGCATCCTCTGTGATCCGACAGTGCCCTGGGGGGCAACGGGTGGGGCTCATTTCCAAAGTCGGTTGTGTTCAAGCCTCAGACCTAGGCGGTGGTAGGAGAGCCCCTCTGTGGCTAGAGCGAGTGGGGGTCCAAAGGTACAGGAGGACATCGGAGCGTCCCAGGGCTGTGGCCAGGAGGTTGGGGACACAGAAGCCCAGCAGTACCGTGGTGTGGATGGGCCGTGCCTGAGCAGGCGGTGAGCCGGGGCTGGAGTGCCGGAAGGCCCTCACGCCAGGAGCCGCACTGGTAAAGCCATCAGGGATCACAGAGGAGATGCCACTGTGATCTCGCCGTGGCCCCTGGGAATCTGCCTCTGGGTGTGGCAGCCACAGCCCAGATGGTCCTCAGCTGCAGGGGGTGGGACCCAGGGCAGGAGCTCACGAGAGCCCATTGGGATCATTTTTTTTAAAGAAAGAGTCTTTTCTTTTTTTCAAAAAGATTTTATTTATTTATTTGACAGAGAGAGACAGTGAGAGAGGGAACACAAGCAGGGGGAGAGGGAGAGGGAGAAGCAGGCTTCCCGCTGAGCAGAGAGCCCGATGTGAGGCTCGATCCCGGGACCCTGGGATCATGACCTGAGCCGAAGGCAGACGTGTAACGACTGAGCCACCCAGGCACCCCTTGTTTTGTTTTTACTATGGAAACTTCCAACGCATGCCCCAGTAGAGTAGCGAGGTTAACAGAGTGCTTTCCTGGGGGCAGGCAGCAGCGTGGACACCTGTCCGTCCTCCCCTTCCTCCTCCTGAGGATGCGAATCCCGGGACACTTTCATTTGTTGGGCCACGGAGACACTCCCAGGCAATGACGTGAGCTGAGACACACACTCTGAGCTATGGGGAGAGCCGGCTGGGAGCCGGGGAGGCAGGACCCCATGGTGCCCCTCCGAGCGTGGTGGAGTGAGAGGGACCCCACCGACCAGACGCATGAGACCTTGCGTGGCAGGGGGTCGTGTGTTGATTTAATAAACGGGATGCTGTATGTGGGGTGGGGGCCCTGGGGTGCGGGCAGAGCTCCCCCCTCTTTGTCCTGGGGATGAGCTGCCCCGAGTGAGCGTGAGCCACCCTCCTGCCTGTGCTGCCCACAGGAGAGGCTGTCACCCTGTGCTGGGCAGTGGTGGGCAGCAGCTTGAAACTGGAGTGAGTTCAGGGGAGAGGTTTGAGTGCTAAGTAGGGGGGATCTTGGGGCACGGAGGGGAAGGCACCTGTCCCCGCACTCCGAGAGCTCCAGGCTGGGTGGCCCAGGCTGCTGAACAAGACATGGCTCGGCGTGAGTTCAGAGAGGCTGGGGTGGGGTCCGGGGAGGCCTCGCGGGGACGCCGGACGATGAAGTGCAGGCCAGCGTTCAGAATTCCTCATGTGCACCACGTGCTCACGTGACCAGGGCTCCTGGCCCTGCCAGAGAACTTGGCCAGGAGCTGGCATCTGATCCCGGCTCTGGCGTGGGGGCGGTGGGTGAGGGCCTCCGGAGAGCAGTTCTGCGCCTTCCTGAGTGATGGCAGAGGTTCTGCTCTGCTGGCCGACCGTGGGGGTGTGAAGGACAGGGTTGGAGGTGCACCTGCCAGGATCGTTGCCCCGCGCCCTGAGAGCGACAAAGCAGCGCAAGCGCTAGGCATGCCATGGAAAGATCACGGGTGCGGGGCACACTGTGGGCTGCTGTGTCCTGTGGCGATCGAAGCTGTGCTTCTGGTGCCGTCCCTGACCGGCAGCAGGGGTGCCCGGGAAGCCCCAGCCGGGCTGCTCAGGGCAGGAACCCCAGACACAAGGTGGTCTCCTGCTTTCCCACCTTGGCCTTCAGGTGGTGGCCCTTAACCTCTTGTCGGGGTCTATAACTCTGGGGTCATGGCGGGAGTGGAATCATTTCCATGTGCCAGACACAGTCCTGTTGTTTTCATCCCCCTCAGGCTCCACTCAGAGCTCATGTCCCCCGACATGGTCATTGTCCGTGTGGGAGGGGTCTGCCTGCCACGGTAGATGTCGGGAGAGTTCATGCTGGGCGATGACCAGGGCCCCAGGCACACGTCGGCTTCTCCTGTCTCTGCACCGGCTCTCCCAATCATCCGAGGGACCCAGGTGCCCACTGTGGGGTGGGGCCGGGCTGCTCACATGGGGGCAGAGGACTGATGAGCCTGTTTGGCCGTGCACACCTGTCTCCGGGTGATCCCATCCTCGCCTCCACGGTGCCTGTCTCCCTGGCAGTCTGCCCAGGTGCATAAGGCAGGGGTCTACTTTGACTCATTCCTGCCCCTCTTGGCAACACAGGAGGGACCCTGAGCAGCTATCCCTGCTGCACGTGCCCCCTGCAGCCCATGCGCCCCGCTGACGATCCAAGGCTGTGCCTCTCAGTCAGCATGCCGTGGAGCTGACGGGAGCAGGACTTCCTGCTGAGGCAGCGGAAGACCACGCTTTCCAGTCCCGTGGTCCCCGTGCTCTGTAGTCAGGTGGGAGGAGGACAAAAGATGCTGAAATGCCACGGGCTGCTTTTCCTGCTGCAAGCAGGCACCCTGGTTGACAACTTCTAGAGGTTTGGTCATTCACAGTGATGCTGGTTCCCTGACCAGAGTCCGCTTGCCCATGAGCCACGGCCATTACTGCTTCAGACATGTCCTGGGTAGTTCCCAGAGGGGTCAATGTGACGCCTGCAGAGCAAGCGGGCCTGAACAGCCTGGAGCATACAGAGGCCCAAAGACCAGCTCATGTTGTGTTTGAGTGGATGGATGAACGAGCGTATGTATGGATAGATGGATGGATAGATGGGTGCATGCTTGGATGGGGGGGGTGGGTAGGTGGATGCATGGATGATGGATAGATAGATGCATGGATGGATAAATGGACAGATGGATGCATGGATGGATGGATGGATAGATGGGTGAATGGATGAATGGGTGTGTGGGGATGGATGGATGATTTGGATAGATGGATGGATGGATGGACGGATGGATGGATGCATGGATGATGGGTGCATGGATGGATGGATGGATAGATGGGTGGGTGGATGGATGGGTGGGTGGGATGGATGGATGATTTGGATAGATGGGTGGTTAGATGAGTGGTTGGAAGTCTAGATGGATGATATGGATGGATGGATAGTTGCATGGATGGGTGCATGAAGGATGGATGGGAGGAAGAATGATGTGGATAGGTGGGTGCATGGATAGATGGATGGGTGGGTGGGTGGGTGGGTGCATGGGTGTGTGGAGTTCTTCCTGGGGTGTCCTTCACAGACCATCTAGGAAGGGTGGGGGTGCAGGCAAAATTGAGAGTCCCTTCTGTTGTGTAGGCCTGCAGGGGGGCCGAGAGGGAAGGCCTGGGAAGGACAAGGACCTGCCCCCTCCCCCAGTGCTGATTACTGATCCCAGGGCAGTGAGATCGGGTTCACACATGCACATGTCTGCGTGCCATGTCCCCATGCCACCGGTGGCTCCCCCCAGGCTCAGCCTGCTCAAGAAGGCATGTCAATTCCCATGTCAGGCTGCATCGAGGCCTTGCCTCTGTGTGCCTCTGAGGGTCATGGGAAAGCTGGGGTCACTGCCCACCCATCTGACCCCAGATGTGGGGACTGGAAAACGTCTCGCAGGGTCCCATCCAGACAGCCCAGAGCAGGTGGCAGTGCAGATCTCCCCTTGTCAGCAGCATGGCCGGGCCTGGCCCCTCACTACCCGTGTGCCCTTAGTTATTCATTCAACAAACATCAGGGTGCCGGGTTCAAGAGAGGCTCCATCCTAGGCTTGGGGATCCGTCGGCAGGCCCGATAGGCCAAGACCCTCTCAAGGGGCAGACAGGGGGCCGGGAAGGTGGTAGGTGAGTGAACCCTCGTGTGTTGGTAACAGCTGTTGCAAACAACAGAAGGAAGGAGTACAGTGCTGGCTCCCGGGAAGCGCTGTGATGCACAAGGGCTCAGAGTCTGCTGCTCTGAGAAGGTCACGTCTGAGCTGAGCCCCTGGAGGCTGGGCATGAACCGGCATGGTGGAAGAGGGCCCCTGCCCAGGGAGGGGCTCTGAGCGAGGCAGACCAGGCCAGGAGCGCATGAGGAGGACAGGAGGGCTAGGGCCCACGGTGCTAGAGGCCGGGTGTGTGGGGCGGGTGCATGGAGGCCGGGTGTGTGGGGCAGGTGCATGGAGGCCGGGTG
>JAHRIG010000463.1:12753758-12826360 GCA_020311275.1 Eira barbara | reverse complement strand
GGAGGCCGGGTGTGTGGGGCAGGTGCATGGAGGCCGGGTGTGTGGGGGCAGGTGCATGGAGGCCAGGTGTGTGGGGCAGTACATGGAGGCAGGTGTGTGGGGCAGGTGTGCTGAGGCCAGGTGTGTGGTGTGGGTACATGGAGGCCATGTGTGTGGTGCAGCTGCATGGAGGCCAGGTGTGTGGGGCAGCTGCATGGAGGCCAGGTGTGTGGGGCAGGTGTGTGGGGTGGGTTCATGGGGGCCAGGTGTGTGGGGCAGGTGTGCTGAGGCCAGGTGTGTGGGGCAGGTGCGTGGAGGCCAGGTGTGTGGGGCAGTGCATGGAGGCCAGGTGTGTGGGGCAGGTGTGTGGGGCGGGTGCATGGGGGCCAGGTGTATGGGGCAGGTGCATGGAGGCAGGTGTGTGGCGGCAGGTACATGGAGGCCAGGTGTGTGGGGCAGTACATGGAGGCAGGCGTGTGGGGCAGGTGTGCTGAGGCCAGGTGTGTGGTGTGGGTACTTGGAGGCCATGTATGTGGTGCAGCTGCATGGAGGCCAGGTGTGTGGGGCAGGTGTGGGGGGCGGGTTCATGGGGGCCAAGTGCGTGGGGCAGGTGCATGGAGGCCAGGTGTGTGGGGCAGGTGCGTGGGGCGGGTGCATGGGGGCCAGGTGTGTGGGGCAGGTACATGGAGGCCAGGTGTGTGGGGCAGGTGTGCTGAGGCCAGGTGTGTGGTGTGGGTACATGGAGGCCATGTGTGTGGTGCAGCTTCATGGAGGCCAGGTGTGTGGGGCAGGTGTGCAGGGCAGGTGCATGGGGGCCAGGTGTGTGGGGCAGGCGTGCTGAGGCCAGGTGTGTGGGGCAGGTGCATGGAGGCCAGGTGTGTGGGGCGGGTGCATGGGGGCCAGGTGTGTGGGGTGGATGCATGGTGGCCAGGTGTGTGGGGTGGGTGCATGAGGTCAGGTGTGTGGAGCAGGTGCATTGGGGCCAGGTGCGTGGGGCGGGTACATGGAGGCCAAGTGTGTGGGACAGGTGCATGGAGGCCAGGTGTGTGGGGCTCCAGTGTGTGCAGTGGCCCCTTCAGCCCGGGGCTGGCCCCACTTTAGCACTGGTGTGTCTGTGGAGTGGATGCTAGTGGGAGTGGCGAGGACCAGTTCTTGGCCCGAAGCCATGGGGTCGTGTGGCTCCATGCCATGGACTCTGGAGGTTTTGGCTGGGGCCTTGCTTCCTGGGACCTCCTCTCCTCCCACACTCCGCGCCAGAGGAGTGCTGAGCAACCAAGGCAGGAGTGCAGTGTGTAAAGGACAAAGGGGCCTGGCGTTCCTGGGGGCAGCATCCCAGGGTGTGACCTGGTGTCCTGAGTCAGGTGGGGGTCAAGAGCAGTGCGGGTCGCAGCCCTCACGTGGCCGGGGAGCAATGAGGAGGGGCTGGGGCTGGCAGACCTGAGACCCCCAGAGTTAACAGCTGGAACAGGTGGGGGTCTGGGGGGGGCTAGGTTTCCTCGGAGCAACGTGGAGAGGAGGGGGGCCTGGCATGGGACGAGGGGCGTCTTAGGGTGCGGACCTCCAAAGGCTGAGCTTGGGGCCCCCTTGGCCTGTTTTGCCTGCGGCAGTCTGTTTGGCTGCCAGTGTGAACCGACACCACGTCCAGGCCACACCTGCCAGCAGGTGACTCTGGGCACGGTTCTCTGTGTTGTTACCCTCATCATGGCTGGTGGTGAAACCACTCTGTGGCCCGTTGGGCGGTGGCTGTGCCTGATCACGGGGGTAAGGGTGATTGAAGGAGGAAGGGGAGGGCAGATGGGCAGCAGGCACTCAGTGACCAGCCGCTGGGCCTCAGTTTCCCTGCGTGGATCATCATGGTGGGAGGAAGGGGAAGGAGTGATGCGGGTGAGTGTAGAGAAGTGACACGGTCTGCCCTCACTCTCCTGGCCGCTTCTCCCTTGACCCCACGGTCTGCCCGGTGGCCTGTGTCCTGTCTCTGCCCCACCTCCCTGGGGACACCACATTTCCGCACTTGCACTCCTGGCCGGCTGAGGCCTTCCTCTCTGGAAAAGCCCTGTTTGCTGGCCGGGGAGGCAGGGCTGGGACATCTGGGCCTGTGTGGCACTGTCCGTGGTGCTGACCCCTCCGCGTGCAGGCTGGGGGGCGCCGGGTCGGGAGGGCGTCTCAGGACGGTTGGTGCCGGGTCCCAGGGGGTGTCCTGTGTCTGTCTGGTTCCCTTGCCTTCCAAAGATTCCTTCGAGGCCGGGCGGGGGCATGCAGAGCCAGACCAATCACGTGTCAACCGGGAAAAACTGTGTGCTCTGTGCGGTGACGCAGGACTGTTTGGATGTTTGGAAAAGTGCCTGTGATGGTGCTTGTGGGCGTCTTAACCACGTGCAGTGTGCGTTTAAATATTGACTCTGCAGAGCTGCCCTCCATCCTTGCACGCGCTCCGGGCGTCCTGCCGCCTGCGACAAGCGGCTTCGTGAACGGCGTGCACCGATGACCCATCCGCAGACAGAGCCGATGGCCTGAGGGGACACTGCCCTGGTCCCCGGGACACGGCATGAGCCCTGGGACGGCCACGCTGGCCCCCCACCCCCACCACCCCGGGCCTACTGAGGGGCTGGTGCAGGCACCGCAGAAGCAGGTCCCTCTAGCCTGGCACCTGCTTCAGTCGAGGAGTGCTCTCACGAGGGTGGAACAGCGGGTTTAGAGGGACACAGGGGGACAGCTGGGTCACACGGAGATGGTCAGGTCATAGGGAGGGGAGCTGGTCACATGGGGGAGACGGGCTCGCCGTGGTTATAGGACTCAGGCGGCTCCTGGAGCCTCACAGGGACAGCAGTTTTCCGACCGTGCGGTGTGGGGGTGACGCCGTCCTGGTGGTATGTTCCTGCATCCTTTGAGACGTGAGCTCAGCAGGCATACGTGAGCCTGGGGTCCCCGGCGTGCTGGCAGAGTCTCTCGTGTTTTGGGGGAGGACAGTTCTGTGCGAGGCCCTGGGGATTCGTGTCCCTGGCTTTCTCCTGTCCTTGTCACCTTTTTGAACAACTCTGATGTTTGCAACCGCGGCCCTGTGTGTCCCTCCCGAGGGACATGTCACTGAGGCTGTCACACTCCCCAGTCCTCTGTGCCAGTCTGCCTGCTGAGTCTGTGTCCCCCGCCTGCTCCCGGCTCCAGCCTCTGGCCTCACCAGGTGCTGCAGTTTCTCTGTCCACATGGCTTCGTGGTCTGCCCTCCCTTGTCCTGCTGCTTGTCCTGGGCAAGTCCCTCTGGCCAGAGACCGCTGCTCACTTGTCTCTGTGTTTGTTTCATCCCACATAATCGTGTGCAAGTCACAGTGCTTGGTGGAGAGCAGCAGGGATGCCCGGACCCTACAGGAAGTGTGTGCGTCCCATCAGATGTCGAAATCCGTGCTCTTCGCGGAGACTGAGGGCAGTGGCTTGTGTGATGCTCATACACACGGCAGCCCCTTGGGGAAATGGGCGTGGAGCCTGGGTCAGTGCCATGGCCCTACTGGTCCTGGGCCCAAGACTGCTGGGACAGACCAGCAGAGGAGGTTGGGTGGGGAAGTGGGGTCTGATCTTCCCTGGGTCTGCCATGACCTGTGATGTGGCCATCGTGGGCTTCCGGGTGGTCTGGACTGGCCGTGAGTTCAGGTTGCTGAAAGCCGACATCCTGCTGGGCCCCCTTCCTGGTCCAGCAGGTGCGAGCCTCCGAGTCTGGGCTGTGGCTGGTGCCCCAGGCCGGTCTTTCTCGCTGCCCCGTCCTTGATTCTCATCCTTGGAAGGGAGTGGGCGTCCAGGGGTGCGGGCTGAACAGGGGCCTCCAGACGCTGGGTTCCCTGGACTATCACTCATCCCGACGGCTCACTTTGTGCCCCCGTGTGATGCGGTCCTTTCTTTTGGTTCCAATCTGCTTCCCTACACTTCTCCATTTACGAGCATCTGATCTCTCCTGGCGTCATGTTTTCTTTGATGCTGTCCTGGGCGGCTGTCACGTGCAGCCCAGCCCAGCGGCCTGAGCGGCAGACGTCTTTCCCTCTCAGGCCTGGAGGCTGGACGTGTGGAATCCCAGAGTGTCCTCCCTGGGTCCTCCCAGGCTCATTCCTGCGTGCAAGGCTGTGTCCTGGTCCCTTCGTGTTAGGAGGACGCCAGTCACTCGGGCCTCCCCAGTGACCTTGTTTTAACATAATGATCCCTTGGAAGACCTTATGTCCAAATGCAGCCATGCTCTGGGGTGCTGGGGGGGACGCTCCCCGCATGCTGCTCTGCTCTGTGACCACAGGAAGCGGCCGTGCACAGTGGGTCCCCCGGCACACCCGCCACCCTAGGCCGCACGGTCGTCACACCGGAGGCTCGGCGGAGGCTGTGGGAGCCGCTGCCTTGCCAGCGCCCCACGTGCACGGTGTTCTTGTTGTCTCCTTCCAGCTCGGCGCCAACGCCCTGCTCTTCCTCAGCGTGAACATGTACGGGGTGTTCGTGCGGGTCCTGGCCGAACGCTCCCAAAGGAAAGCCTTCCTGCAGGCCCGGAACTGCATCGAGGACAGGCTCAGGCTGGAGGACGAGAATGAGAAGCAGGTCAGTGCGGCGAGGCTGAGGGCTGCAGGGACGCTGGGCGTGGGGGCGTGGGGTGGGGGGCATGGGGAGGGGAGCAGGGGATGGGGGAGGGAGCACGGGGGGAGCGTGGGGTGGGGGGAGGTGCATGGGGGTGAGCAGGGGGGAGGGAGCACAGGGGGAGCGCGGGTCAGGGAGGCGGGGAATGGGGAGCATGGGGTGGGAAGCACAGGGTGGGGAGAGGGGCACGGGCTGGGGAGCACGGACCTGGGGGCACGGGGCTGGGTGGGGGGCATGGAGGGTAGTGCAGGCCTGGCGTGCGGGTCCGGGCGGGGGGCGTGTGGGCCTGGGGTGCGGGGCAGGGAGCACAAGGTGGGAGCACAGCACACAGGGTGAGGATGGTTGGGGTGTCAGACCCAGGCTGGCCCCCTCGGTGAGTCCGAGGAGACCGGGCCGCTGCAGGGGGGCTCCTAGATGTGGAGATGGAGGGTCTGCCACCCTGCGACACCCCCCAGCCTCAGTTTCCCCATGGGTGAGACAGGTGCACCCAGGTGACGCTGTAGGGCTGGGAGGTCAGCGAGCACCGCAGAGCTCGCCGTGGGGGGTCGTTGCCCCGGAGGGGAAGAGCTGTTTGAGAGTAGGGACTCGGGGGGTGTTCTGCTTGTGGGGGCGGGCGTGGGGGTGGGATTCTGGTGGAATCAGCTTCTGCAGAGCTGGGAGGTGAGGGCGTTGAGGCAGGTCCTGGCTGGCCCTGGTGCAGGTGTGCCGAGCCCTGACCTGCTGGCCAGAGTGACCCACCGGGAGGCAAAGCCTACAGTGACCCCGAGGGTGTCCCTGTGCTGGTGGTCGTCGTGGCAACCCTGCAGCAGCAGCTGGGCCGTTAAGCTGGGGCACACCTGCCCGGCTCCTGCCACAGCCTTGCTGGGGCAGCAGGACCACCCCCAGTTGAAAGGGTGAGCGGGACCACCCCCCACCGCCCAGAGCCACTGTCAGCTGTGTGTCCCTGGACTTGTCTGTGTCAGCGGTGTCTCCTGGTCCGTTGCTGTCCTGGGCCCCCGGGATGGTCTGGGAGCTCCAGTCAAGGCCCGTGACCGGGGGAGGAGGTTTCTAGGTTCTGCTTTATTGGAGTATCGGTGGCCGAGCCTTGTGTCCATGGGGGTGGCAGATGGGCTTGCTGGGTATGCACGAGTCTGCTGGGCTGCAGGTGCCAGGCGTGGAGTATGGGCTGCACGTTTAAATGCACACACGTGTGTTTATTTATAGACACCGTAACAATACCTAGTGTTGACAGCGAGGGTGTGTGATGGTGTAGAAGCACACGGTGCGTGTGTGTTCAGAGCGTGTGTCTGTATCAGTGGCTGGACTTGACTGTGGGAGTTACATATCTGTGTGTACGTGTATGTGCACATGTGTGATGTTCACACGTGTGCATGTGTTGGATGCACACATGCGGATATGTGTGCATTTGTATGTGCCTGTACATATGTGTTAATGTGTGTGGCATGGGTGCAAATGCTCGTGTCTGTGTGTTTGCATCCACATGTGTGGGTTTGCATTCGTGTGAACTCTGGTTGTGTGTATGTGTGTGTATGTGTGTGCGGACATGGGAATCTGTGTATGTACGCATGTGTGGGTGTGCATATGTGTGCACATGTGTGTATAAATATGTGCAAGGCATATATACATGTGTACTATGCACGTGGGCGTTGATATAAGTGTATGCAGTGTGTACATGCATGTGTGCAGGTGTGTGTGGACGTGTATGCATATAAATATGTGGACGTGTGCATGTGTGGGTGTGTGCACATAACTGTGTATAAGTGTGTGGAAGTGTGCGTGCAATGTGTGTGGCTGTGTGTCTAAGCATGTGCATGTGCATGCACGCACACACGTACGTGTGACTTTGAGCCCTCGGGAGCTGTGCCCTGAGCATTTCTGCTGCTGGCGTCGCGCCCACCAATGGAGAGGCTCTTGACCGGTTCTGAGACACTCGAGTGTGGTGTTGTCATCCCCCCCTTCAGCGCCTCCCCGACGTCCTGGAAGAAGCCCCATTTAGGGCCATGCCCGTGTGTTTCTGATTCTCCCTTTGCTGTCCCTCCTGGCTTCTGTCTCCCGCGCGCTTCCTTTCCAGCGTCTTCCCTTTTGCTGGGTGTGCGCCTGTTTTCATCTCTTCTCCTACGTGGGCGGCCTGTCCCCCAGACTGCGTAAGGTTCCAGCCCTAATGCGTCTCCCGGGGCTGCGTGCGCCTCCGGACTCGGGCTCAGCCGCGTCTGACGCTACGGCGATGGCTGCAGTGTGGACCACGCCTGCGTGCACGGACTCCCAGCTTGTGCCCTGCACGCGCCCCGGCCCCAGGAGCCAGTGGTCGCGCGTGCTCCTGCCGTCACGGGGCAGCGGTGCGGGCCCAGCTCGCACGCTCTGAGTGTGCCGTTGCACGCGCGTTCCGAGCAGCTCCCCCGAGCAGGGTGCCTAGACGCAGGGCAGCTCGGGGCTGCGGTTCTTACGCGGGAAGTCTGCCCCGTGGCGAGCGTTCCCCGGTCCCGCCAGCCCGGGCAGTGCTCCGTGTCCTCCAGGTTTGGTCTTTGAACATCTTTTCCCACGTCGTCGTCACGCTGGCGTCCGGATAATATTTTCGGCGTTTTCCACCGACGGGCCCACCAGTGCTTCAGCTGTAGCTCGAGGCGGCTGCTCCGTCTTCCGCGCGTGCGTGCATGTGACTGTGCTCTCGGCAGCAACATTTAGACCCCACGTGTTAGAAACGTTATCCGCACGGGCATCGTGGTTCCCAGAGGCTGGGCGTACCCTCGGTTATGTTGCTGAGGGAGCAAATAGGACGTCGCTTCTTTCCCTGGGCCTGGGGGATATTTTCCAAATCACGCCATGCTCTGTTTTATCTCTGCGTTACCCCCGATGGCTCCTGCCAGTCCATGGGTGGGGAGTGGATGTGGGCCTGGTGGTCGGGTGCTGGGGCGTGGACCGGCGATGCCCACCCCGCACTGCTAGGACCGCGTCTCCCGGC
Source organism: Eira barbara (assembly GCA_020311275.1). Taxonomy (NCBI): domain Eukaryota; kingdom Metazoa; phylum Chordata; class Mammalia; order Carnivora; family Mustelidae; genus Eira; species Eira barbara. The sequence continues at coordinate 12,818,824 of JAHRIG010000463.1, read as the reverse complement.
CGCTGGGTCACGCAGATGGCCGCTTGTCCACGTGATTTCGTGCTTCTCCATGGTGCGTGCGTTTGTGTCCCTCCCGGTCCGTGCTCTCACTGTCCCTGTGGCTGTGAACGAGCCGCTCGCTCTGGAGAGGCTGGGCTTCTTCAGGAGGGATCCCCGTGTCCCCAGGTCTGTTTCTGTGGCCTCGCTTTGCTGTGTGTAAGAACGCGCTTGTTCCTAGTTCCAGACCTATCTGTTATTTCTCTTGGTGGTTTCATCTGGCGCTTCGGGAACAGGAGGGTGAGTGCTGACGGGTCCCTTCCGTGTGTCCCTGGCCGTCTCAAACTGGGTGAGTCAGGACCGTGACCTGCATGCCCTTCCTGTTGGAGCCTGGGGTTTTGGTCTGTCACACGGCAGCGGCTCCCTGGGCAGCTCCGTCCCTGCCCTCGGGGTCGCTCCCTGCCCCTGGTTGGCCCCGGCTGATTTTGGCTCCCGAAGCCCAGTTTCTGGGACGGCTCAGACAGGCTTAGCCCCCTCTTGGGGGCTCCAGGTACCTGCAGGCACCTGGCGCCTCACTCCACCTGGGGACGGCCCAGCAAGCAGGCCCAGGGCAGCAAGCCGTGGCCGCGGCGGCTGTGGGTTACAGGTGAGGGGCACGCGACCGTACAGCCTGCTCAGGGTTGGTGCGTGTTTTCACGCTGTGACTCAATTAGCGAAGAACCCAATTTAATAGCCACTTTTAGGGCCTTTTCTAGACCCTGAGCTGGAAAGAGGGCACACTGGTGATGTGTGAAGGGATATTAGCAGATGTACCCCGATTCTAGGAGGGGGTGCTGGGGCCACACCCTGATTCTGAGGAAGGGTTCGGAGGATATCCCCCAGTTCTGGGAGGGAGTCCTGGGGGGATGCACCCTGGTTCTGGGGCGGGGTTCTGGGGGACAGGCTTTGGTTCTGGGAGGGGGTGCCGGCTGGGATGTCCAGCTCTGGAATGACCACTGTGTGGTTGCAGGTGAGCCCACTGGCTTCTGCAGGCGGCGGCAGACGCTGGGGCGTGGGGCGTCTAGAAATGGGGTCTTGGGTGACGTGAGCTGGGGGAGGAGCGTAAGCAGAAGCCGAGGCCAGTGTGCGCGGTGCGTGGTGGTCGGGGGACCCTTCACGTGTGGCCTCAGCTGTGAGGACCTGGGAGACAAGGGAATGGGGCAGGGAGGTGTGTGCACACGGCCGCGTGCGGGAGCTCCGATGGGTCCTTGCAGGAAGAAGGGCTCAGGCTGAGGTGAGGACTTGGAGGCGGGGGCGGGCGCCTGAGTGTGCATCGAGCAGGGCCGGGGAGGCTTCCCGGAGCAGGACACACGGCGCATCAGCGCGCGGGCCAGGTGCTCCATGCTCCCCAGGGCTGTGCCTGCAGGACTGACCTGGCTTGGGTGACAGCGGGCTTGCAGGAGGAGGGACAGGGAGGGGAGAGCAGGGCCCACGCTGAGGTGCAAATCCCTGGCGTTAGAACTCGGCTGTCCCAGCGGCGGGACAGGACACCGTGGGACGCTCGGCTCTGCTCCAGAATCGGGCTGGATGGCTCTCGTTTATGATTCGCAGATCTGATGCCAACATGTTCTCCACATTGGTGTGTTCTGCTTTGGGGCGGGTCGTAGGGTTTTTGGTGCCCCCGGGAGGAGCTGGTTGTCGCTCCCCTTCCCCCACGTTGTCATTTAGAACTAACAGCCTTGGGTCTGCGGAGACGAATCTAGAGGACAGTACAGCTGGTTTGCTTGCAGGACCTGAGTGAGCGTTCCTGCCCTGCTGACAGAGCCGCGGGGTCTGCACAAGGGTGGGCAGGGCTGTCTGCCACATCGGACGCCTACTCTACTTCTAGAAGTGTCTCTGCCGTACATCGAGGAGCTCCCTGAGTTGCCAGTGTCCCCAAGGCTGACTCCCCTGGGAGGGACTTGGTGTGTGGAGACCACCCCTCCCACAAATCAGTGTGGACACGGGCCGCTACAGCCCCTGCGCATGGTTGTGGCCGAGTACAGGGGTGTGTGTGATCCAGAATGTTCTTCCAGCCCGAGTTCACACCCCGATGCTTCTGTGTTGTGGTCTGGTCTGTAAGGAGTTTATTCCATTTTCCAACCTGGGGCTCAGAGTTTCTGACTCGGGAGCGACAGAGTAGCCCGTGGCAGAACGGGCACAGCGGAGGCCCAGGGCCCCCAGACCAGCCACGTACCCCCTTCCCAGCCCCACGTGTCCCGAGCCACACTAGGCTCAGCTTACAGATGCCCGAGGTGAAATCCTCCAAGAGGACTTGGAGGGTCTTTTCACAGGGTCTTTCACTTTCAGAACAAAAATGTTGGGTCTTTGAAACAGAAAAGCTTTGGAGCGACTGATTGGGAAGAAAGAACAGGCACCCAGAGGTCTCGGCGACGGGCAACGCGGTTGCAGACAGAGCAGGGCTAAAAACAGATACAAGGGAAACACTCAGGAGGCGTCGGCACCAGAATATTTGAGAACTTAGATGAGAGGCGCCAATTCCCACAAGGTGTCCACTCCTGAAACTGATCCGAGAAGCAAGAAGGGTTTGGAAAGCCCGTGACCGCTAACTTGTTGACTTGGTGCTAACAGTCACCTCCGGGTCGGGGGATCCCCTGTGAGCCACGTGGGCATCCGGGGAAGACGCCCTCCCCGCCCCCATTGTCCTGGGGACGCGTGCGGAGGGTAACCCTCCAGAGTCGCCAACACGCACACATGGGGAGTAGCCCCTGCTCCCAGGGCCGTGTTTGTGGGTGCGGTCACCCTGAGGCCCTTGGCCTCCTGGCGCCGAGCGGGGAGCGGGATCTGTCTGGACCCCTCGGCACACTGAGATGCCGTGTATGGAGCTCTGCGAGGGCTGGAATGACCAGGTTGTCGTCCCCACGATTGCCCGGACTCCACAGAAGCAGAGCTGAGGCCACAGCGCTCAGCCCCACGCCCCCGCAGCACCCCCGGCTCAGGCCGGCACCGGCCCTTCTGACTTGTGCCGTGGGGCGCGGTGAGCACGGGACACCCTCCGTCCCTCCTCCCGCACGGAGCCAGCTCTGGAGAGCAGGGCCTGCCCAGCATCCCTTTGGCCGTGCATGTGGGGTGCTTGCGGTGGGTGGTCCCACGGGAACAGGTGGTCATCCCTCCTTCCCCCTGGACACTTCATTTCTGCCTGCACACGAGGCAGGTGCCTCCTGCTGGGTTCTTAAAGCCCCTCGCGTGGCTTTTCCTTGGGGCTCAGGTGCAGAGACAGATGTTGCTTTCTCTTCCTCTCAGGACGCTAGTCCTGTCAGACTAGGATCCCACCCTTTGGCCTCTTTAAACCTTAGTTACCTCCTGAAAGCCCCTTCTGCAAATACAGTCACGTTGGGGATTAGGACTTAACCCAGGAATTCTGAGGGGACACCCTTCAGTCCGTGGCACCTGCCCAGTTCACGCAGAAGCCAGGTACATGGTGTGAAGGTGAGGAGAAGCTGGCCTTACGTCCTGGCTGGGTCATGGTCAAGAGGCCCCCTGGTGCCCGCGGCTGGGTGGGCCCCCGGCCTCGGGGCTCCCTACGTGGCCTCTTTCCTGGGTGCCACGGGAAATAGAACTGAGCAGTTGGAGGCAGAGAAGCAGGCCCGGGCCGATGGAGGAGGCCTCTGCATCTGGGCTTGTGGGGTCGTAAGTTCGAGAGCTGAAGCAGTTACGGGATTCCCCTGTGGGCTGTTATCCACAGCTCCATACATCTAAATGCATGGCCCATGCCAGGCTCTGGAGACACTGGGCTGCTGGGAGGCTGGTGCCAGCCTTCAGTCGGCAAGATTGATGTAACTGTGCGTGGGACACAGGTCCTGCCAGTCTCTGCAGGATGAGCCACGGGGAGGATGTGGGGGCATCCATGGGATGTATAGTGTGGTGAAGGAGCAGGGCATCATTTGGCTGGGGCTCTGTAGGATGTGTAGGAGTTTTCCAGGTAGAGGCTGGGAAGTGGGTGTTCAGGCAGCCAGATTGGGGCGGGGGGTCACCAGTGTTGTATATGACATAGGGCAGGCAGGTGGTGACTGCAGCTCCGTGTTCCTTTGGCTTGGAGGGGGTCGGGATGGGGCTGGAACGGCTGCCCTGTTGAGACCACTTGGGGGTCTCAGCATGTTCCCGGCTCCTCACTGGGGTCTAACCTTGAGCTCCGAGGCTGTCACAGCTGGAGAGCATCGGGATGGGGTGAGAGGCCTCTGAAGGTCACCCCGGAGCTCCCCGGTGACCTCCTCCCCTGACACTGCCCACCCCCCAGCCAGGACGCCTGTCTCACAAGACCCCGCCGCGAGCTGAGCCTCACGCCGTGAGCACAGGGGCCTCCACTCCCCGGGCTCTCCTGTTCTTCAGACACCGAGATCAGTCGTGATTCCAGAACACGGGCCGCTTACAAAGCCCATTCCCGGTTTGTCATCGTAACAAGGCAAACGGGCGTGTTTGATCGCCCCCCGCGTGAGGACACGTGTCTGCGATCTGGGGTGGGTTTTCTACAGGGTCTGTCAATTCCTGGAGCCCTCAAGAATTACAGTTGTTCTTTATTTTTTAAATTAAGAAGAAATAAGCCTCACTGATCCGTAGTTCACACACCATCAAATTCAGTTTAAAGGTCGACACTACTGCACGAGTTTCCCATATATACAGTCATTCTCATGATGATCTCACCGTGGAGCGTTTTCGTCGTGCCGCTTGGCAGTGACTCCCCGCTGCCCTCCCAGACCGGGCCACTCCCTGGTCTGTGCTGTGTCTCCGTGGACTTTCTCATTCCGGGCTCTCTGTAGGAGCGGGGTCATGTGGTGTGCGTGTGGCCTCTGGCCTGTGGCTTCCCTCCCCAAGCACGGGGTCTGGGGACGTGTCCACATTGCAGCCTGTGAGCCAGAGCTGCATGGACGTCCAGTCGTCCCCACTCGGTGCCTGTTCCCGACAGGGGTCCCGAGAACGCTCCCGTGTGAGTGTCGGGTGACAGCGGTTCTCGTTCCCCTCGGGCGGATGGCCTGGAGTGGAGTCCCGGGCCATGTGGAGCATTTTGCACGCGGCTTTACACGGGTTTTCTCCACACCCGGATTCGTTGTTTTCCCTCGATGGAGCCTTTTAGTAGGCGCTTATGACAGGTGCACGTGGGGCTGTGAGCCACGGCACGGAGGCGTCCCGTGTCCCCTCCATCTCGCTTCCCCAGCAGCAGGGGACTGAGCAGGGGTGGCCAAGACACAGAGCACGCCCGCGCCGCGTGGACCCCCACGCCTCCTCCCCGCTGCCAGCTTGGAGCCGTTGTCCGTGTCCGTAAACGTGTCATCTCGGAAATGGACCCGCGTGGAGTCCTGTGGCGTGCAGACTCTCGGGGTTGGTGTCCTCCACGGTCTGCCGAGGGCCGATCAGGTCTTGCTGTCAGCGGCTCACCCCCTTTGCTTGCCAGCCGTGTTCCGTGGTGTGGATGGGCCTCCTTTGGCCTGACCGCTCACCTGCTGGAGGACATCTCGGTGGTTTCCAGTTTGCGGCGATTGTGAACGAAGTTGCTGGGAACCTTCCCGCAGTTTTTTGTGTGAATGCGAGTCTTCAGTGCTCCGGCGTGAACGTCTGGGAGTGCAGTTGCTGGGCCGTTGGTGGTCGCGTGTTCAGTTCACTGAGAAATCGTGAAGCTGCTTTCCACAGCGTTTGGATGAGGCTTCACTCCCAACACCGAAGCATGAGGGATCCCGTTTCTCTGCACCCTCACCCGTGGGTGCTGCTGTCACCGGTGGCTGTTGTAGCACTTCTGATAGGCGTGCACTGTTTCTTTTCCCTGCCTTCCTGTGAGTTACTCGAATATTTTTTTTTAAGATTTTATTTATTTGATAGAGAGAGATCAGTGGGCAAAGAGGCAGGCGGCGAGAGAGGAGGAAGCAGGCTCCTTGCTTGCTGAGCGGAGAGCCCGATGCGGGGCTCGATCCCAGGACCCTGAGACCATGACCTGAGCCGAAGGCAGAGGCTTAACCCACTGAGCCACCCAGGCGCCCCTGTTGTCTTGTTTTTCTGATGTTTGGTTATGTTGTGTCCTGGTGCGGACTTCTTTGGTTCATCTCCGTTGGGGTCTTCCCAGTTTCCCAAGCGCGGAGGTTTATGTCTTTTGTCAGATTTGTGGACTTTTCACCCATTATTTCTCTATTTTTACAGCCGTTTTCTTTCTCATCTTCAGTGATTCTGTTGACATGAATGTTGGATCTTCTATTACAGTCCCATGGGTCGCTGTGTTTTTGGGATTTTTTTCTCCCAGGCTTTCTCCTAGGCTTTCCTCTATTCTCTGCCACCTGTCGAGCTTTTTAAAACATTATTTTTTTCAGTTCTAAAATTTCCATTTGATTCGCTTTTGTATCTTCTATCTCTTTGCTGGAGTTTCTTTTTTTTTTTTTTTTTTCTCTTTTTCAAGCGTGTCTGTGGCTGCTCATCGAGTTACTCTTGCAATAGCCGCTTTAAAGTCTTGTTAGTTACTCTGATTATTGGGTTTGTCCGGGTGTCACTGCCTGTTGATTATCTTTATTCATTTGCTGAGATCATTCTGGTTCTGAGATGCCGAGCGGTTTTCGATAGGAACCAGGACTTTGGGGGTATAATGAGTGAGACTCTGGGTCCTGTCTGGGCCTTCTGTTTTGGGCTGGACTCCTTCACTTGGCAAGGGAAAGGGGTACCACTTGCAGGTGCGGTGGAGAGTCCGGGCTGCACACCGGGCCTCTGCTGGGGCTCGTGGTGGTTCCTCCTTACTGCCACGCTGGAGGGGGGTCTGGCTCCTGCCTGGGAGGGAGGAGCAGGAGAGCCCTTGTTCTCCCCTGACTTGAGCAGCAGGCTGTGTGTGCTACTATCCAGAAAGGCCGGGCTGCTGGTGCCCTGGTGTGCGTGCTGGCTCCTCCCAGTGGGGGAGGGTGGTGGTGTGCAGGAGTTTCAGTGGTTTGTCTGGAGTGGGATGGTTGTCTAGAGTTTTCCTCTCAGGAGGCTGCCCCTCTCCTGGCCTTTCGGCCGGAGAGAGCTGGGTCTGAGGGGAGGCACCAGCTTGGTGCCTGCTGGTGTTTCTGGGTATTTCTGGGTTGCCCTGTCTCCGGCCCCCAGTCTGGGGGACAAGGCGAACAGATGGCCTAGGGCCTCACCTCTGGGCTGCTCCTCCGTCCCCACGTCTGTGCCTCCTTCCCTGCTTCCAGAGTCTCCTTGTGACTTTCACATGTAACACCTCGGACTTGAGTACGCGTAGCGGGAGAAAGGCAACGTCTCCCCGAAGCAGAGTCCTCCCAGCTGCGACTCAAATATCAAATTTTTAAAGGAAGCATACATTTATTTTAAGCTCCATTTTGGCAGTCAGGGTCAGCGTCGTCACGTTCACAGGACGCTGGGGTGCTCTGTATGAGCGACGGATACTTTGTAGGTCCATCTTCGTAAACCTGACCTTTGGATTTCCGGCTTTGCATTTTATGGAGCCGGTTAGAAGGCATCCGTGTTGTGCCTCCTGATGCCGTGTTCGCAGTGCTCACCGCTGCCTGGGGCTTTAGGGCTAGGTTCGAGATTGGGTGTGGATTGCAGGTAATGTCTTTATGATGTCAGAGAATGACTCTGTCCCAGGTTTTGCTGTTTTTAATCGAGGATGGGCGCTTGATCTTGCCAGATGGTGCTTTGCTCCCTACGGGAACGTGGCGTGCCTTTACTTCCGGTTGTGTGTGTTGGCTTTAGGTACCGTCCCTAATCTTGCGCACGGAGTTGATGCTGAGCCTCTGGCCAGAAGGACAGCCTGCCCTTAGGAATTTCATATGACAAAGGCTTATGCAGGCGAGAGCGCTCTTTCCCCCTCATATACGGGTTCCTGGGAGTCCCTTTATGGTTGATGTGGCAGAGCTGATCGCTGTGACCCTGGCCACCCAGTCTCCATCTGTCAACCGGTCTGCCATTGCTAGTGCATGGCCCTCATCCTCATTTATCAAGATGGTAGGTAGAGAGCCGGACATCGTGACTGTATTCCCAGCAACAGAGGGAGAAAAGGAAGAACAAGCTGTCTTTAAGGAACATTCCAGTAGCTCTCACATGACCTTTCAGACGCCATCTCGTGGGCCACCTCTAGCTGTGAGGGGAGCCTGGACCATGAAGTGTTTATTTTAGGTCACCGAGCCCCAGATGAGAGGAAGGGGGTAGACGTCGCGCTGGAGGTGGAAAAGGGATCTGGGGACAGTGGCCAGCTCTGCCTTTGTCTCTCTCCCAGCCCTTGATGCCACTGCCCAGCACGTTGCCCTCCCTTCTGCCCACTCTGCCTTTTCAGGCCCTCCTTCCCTCCTGGCGCAGCCCTTGGTCTGTGGCTGTCTCTGTTTCCCTGTCCTAACTCCAGATCGTGCAGGGCAGCTGAGGCGGTGGACAGACCAGGTCCCAGAGCTGGGTCCTCAGCCGGGATCCTCAGAGAGAGAGCAGTTCCAGAGCGTTAGGAGAATAGTGTGTGTGTGATAGACGCGGGGGAAGCCGCCTCCCTTGTTAGATCTGATACAGCATTTTTATAGGAGCTGATGAGGGATTTCAGAGCCAAACCCTGGACAGTGGGACTCGGAGGTTTGGCAGGCACGATGGGGAATGGGGCCCCGCAGTGCCGTGACCCCTTCTCAGACAACACCTGCCTGTCTCCCCGTCTCATGGGATGGAATTCTAATAGCGCTGGACTGACCCAAAAAGGCAGAGCTGGGATGTGAGGCCAGGCTGCTGTCCTTTTCCCCGGGGACCCTCCATACAGGGCACTCCCTCAGGGGGTAGGTGCCACCCCCTGAGCCCCTAAACATGGCTCGGTGGCCTAGGCTGCCCGGGCTGTGGGGCCCCATGACACTGGGTCCGTCCCAGGAAAGAGCGTGAAGCTGTGCGTTCTTTGGGCCCTTTGTGGGCGGCCTTCTGTATGGTCCAGCTCTATCCGTGTCCCCACCTTGTGCCTCACAGCACTTCCAGAAGCTTCCAAGTGTGTTCGCGTCGCTGCTGCTGCTCTGGGCCTCTCCATGTGGCAGCGTGTGGGAGCCCTGCCTGAGCTCCCTCCCCCTCTGGGCACAGCCAGCCACCCGCAGACTGTCTCAGTCTCGCCCCCCGGCCTCCTGGCTAAGGAGGGGCTGGGCGTCCACCTGCCAGACCCCAGTCACCCACCAGCTCCCACACCCTCTGTAGTGGCTTTTTAGCCCCTGGGGCTGTCCTCACACGTTCAGCCTGGACACGTCCATGTCTGGAGTCCATGTGCTTGGCCAGGACTCTGAGGCCTCGCCCCACAGCTGACCTGATGTCCAGAGTGGCCATAGGCCATTGCACCATTGTGAGGTCCCTCCTCTGCATTGGAGTCTGTCCCTTTGGCAGCCGTGTGGGTGGACCTCAGGGTGCAGCCAGGCCTCGCTCCGGGCACAGGCTCCGGGCCCGAGACCAGGGCCGGCCTCCCCTGACCCACGCTCAGCTCCAGCCACATCTCGTGGTGCTGGGCCCGGCCTTCCCCCTCGGCAGCTTACGTGGAAACACTGTCCCTGCGGAAGCTTCTCCAGTGTGTAGGGTATGTTGTCGCAGGCCCATCAAGGGCTCTGTGGAGTCCGGAGCCCACACACCCCGTCCCAGGCCTCCGTGGCCATTTCCCAGAAGACTGCTGGGCTCGGGGTGACCGTTGTCACTGCTGCCGCTCCCACCGTCCTCCTGAGGTCACCACAGGGGATTGTGGCTGTTCCGGGCAGAGACGTGGCCTCAAGGAATGGATCTGTGGTCCCGCAGGGTCACTGGCTGCCTGCTCTGGGCAGGGGGATGCCAGGGGCCCGAGGGCTTTGCTGGAGCTCCTCTGGGAACAGAACAGGCTGCCGTGGAGGGCCTGGGGCCAGAGCAGAGCTGGGCTGGAGGGCTGGAGCGAGGAAGGGGCTTCTCTTGCCCTGTCTCTGCCCGTGTTTGCTGTTCTAAGCCGGCTGTCCTACCTAATTCTACAGGGGATTGCAACGCCGATTTTTCTCCCTTTGCTTTCTGAAGCAGGGTGGGAAGGGGCGTGAGAGGGACCGAGGGAGGGCCTCTGACGCAGGTGCGGCCCGTTGGTGAAGGGCCGGGGAGGGGTGGAGGTCAGGCGAGGGTCCCCGGGAGGAAGAGAGGCAGAGTCTGCATGAGGAAACCCAAGTCCTCGCAAGAGCGGTGGGGTCTCCGGGGCAGCCGCGCTGCTCTGGAAAAGCCTCGACGTGTATTCCAGTCTCTGCGGGGGAGAAAACCTGACCCCCATAGAGAACGAAGAAATGAGAAGACAAGACCAGGGGGAAATGCAGTGTTGTCTGTCTGTCTCTGTGAGATCAAGGGACCCTGCCGGGCCTGGGGAACAGGTTTCTGCAGCCCATCTTGAGGTCCGTCTCAGCCCCGCGTTGGGCAGCGGGGCGGCGAGTGAGGCTGGGCCATTCTGTGTTTCCTGCCTGTCGGCCCTGCACAGGGCAGCTGGGGCACACGGGTCGGGGGGCAACGGGGGAGGGTTGCCACGGTGGCCTGGGTGCTCCGGTGGAGGTGCGGGCCCCTTCCCAGTGCTCTGGGTAATGACAGGCCAGGCCTGGGCACAACCCGCTGGGGCTCGGGGGCCAGGCAGGACCTGCAGGACCAGACCGCGCGCTGGCGCACGGGGGGAGGTGTCCGGCCCTCATGCAGGCGGCTCCCCGGCGCCGACCTCCGGGTGATTGAGGACTGGCGGGGAGGCCCGCGCTGTGTCCCACGGGCCTCTCTCTCCTGTCCAGGAGCGGCTGCTTATGAGTCTTCTGCCCCGGAATGTTGCCATGGAGATGAAGGAGGACTTCCTGAAGCCCCCCGAGAGGATTTTCCACAAGATCTACATCCAGCGGCACGACAATGTGAGGTAGGGCTGACGCCGGCCTGGCGGCGGCGGGCCTTGGGGAGCTCCAGTGAGGGTGATGTGGGAGGAGGAGGAGGAGGAGGAGAGTGCAGGGATGGGCGTTGATGGAGAAGGTGAGGGCGAGGGGACGGTGGGAAGTGAGGGAAGCGGAGGTGATGGATATGGGGTGCTGAGGGAGGTAGAGAAGGTGACGGAGACGGAGACGGGAGGCGATGCTGGGGCTGGAGTGGGGGAAGGAGGTGAGGGGTAAGCGTGGGGGTGCAGGTGATGGCAGAGGTGGGAGGCCGTGGGCTGATAGGGGTGGAGGGTCCCCCGTTTGAGGGGAGGAGGGGCCAGGTGTGGTCGGGAGGCCCAGGTGAGCACCTGCCGGCCGGGAAGCAGGTCCCACGGAGGGCGGGCCAGGAGAACACTTGGCTGACAGTGTCACAGCCGCTCTGTCCCCCTACTCCTCACCTCCTGTTTCCCGCGTGGGCTCGAGAGTGGAGAGGGTTGGCACTCTGGCCCTGAGCTGGTTTGGGTGGCGGGATTTGGGCTGGGACTTGGCCCACATCCGGGTGACAGCTGAGCGTTCTTCTGCTTGGCCCCCGGGGCCTGGGGTAGGCCTCCTCTTGCCCACGCTCTGTCTCTCCCGGCGGCCCCGGGAGGTAGGGATTGTTCCCATTTTACAGGTAAGGAAACGATCTTGGGCCCCAGACCCACTCTGGTGTTTGTGTGCTTGTCTTTAGAGACCCAACTAAAAATAACTGTGTTGCATTCCATCGTGGCTTCCCTGGGAGAGCACTTACACTAGCCGAGTGTGGCACTTTACATAGGTGTCACTCGGGCAGGTGCTGGTGGCTGCCACGCGGCCCTGCAGACACCACAGAGTAAAACCCTCCTGGTTGTGTTGAGTGCTGTGGACTGAGTCCCCAAAGGCACTGACATCCACCTAGACTTCCCCTACATCCCCTTTCTCTCTTTGGTGGGTAAGGACAGGGCACAGTGACCCAGCCCCCTGCTGAGACCAGACCCCCCAGAACAATCCAGGGAGGGCCTGAGGGAGGGGCATAGAGCATCTGCACACAGCAGGGAAGGCATAACACGTCAAGGACCTCCTGGGGCGGCAGGTAGGGGGTGAGTCTGGTGCTCAGAGCCCGTGTGCCTTTCTCTCCCTCTTTTGTGGTCTAGGACAACAAACCCCCTTGTGCAAAATCACCATTTCCCTCCACCCACATCCCCTGGGGGGTGCCACATCCCCAGCAGGTGCACGTGTGACAGCTCTGAGATAAGAGAGGAAGCCGAGGCTGGGTCCCTGTCCTTGATGGCACGAGCTCCAGCCTGGCCCCCCTGGGCACCCTCGCACAGGGTGAGAGGTGCCTTCCTTCAGCCCAGATGTGAACATCTCACTGTCCTCCTCACCATCCTTGTTAGAGTCCCTCACTGGTTCCCCACCCCACCAGGATTAAAGTCCCAAGTCAGTACTCCGCTCACAACTAATAGCCTTCGGGAACAGTGGAGTAAGGACGTCTGCAAATCCTCTCCCCCGTAGAGGCCTTGACAGTACTGACGACAACTGTCAGAGTCCACGTTGCCAGAGCACCGGAAATGAGCCAAAGCCTGAGGAATCCAGGAATGGGTATTTAAGAGAAACAGCGAAATCTTGGTAAAAACAGCTTTGTAGAGTTCTCACTTACCCCGTTCGCTGTTTTTAGCTCTGCAGTGGCTTTGAGAACCAGCCGCTGCAATCACAGTGAAAACCTGTCCACTGACAGCCCCTGAGGGGACAGAATGGGGTTAGGGCTTTGACGAATTCTCAGAGAATTGTCCTTATTTGACTGTCTGGGAATTCCCTGGAAAACCTTGCTCAAGGCTTGTCTTTATTTGACCTGACTCCACACTCAGTGTGAACAGCTTTTGCCTTGGGACATTTGTTAAAAACAATCAGTGACAATTGTTTTAACATCATAGCTGTCCCAGGCAGTGATAGCAGCCGAGGCCAGCAGCAGGGCACTAAAAACTTAAAACTGGGGAACGAGATGTCTGTCAGGGGCTTTGAAAGGCTCCGCGAATGTTTCTGGGAATCGGAAGGTCACGCACAAGGGTAGGGCTGTGTGCATGCTCAGGAAGGACCACGGGGACTCTGGGCTGTCCTTGAGGTCTTGAGGCTGACCTTGAGGCTGTGTGCAACCAGGAGGAGCAGACTCAGAGCTGGAACCTGCCTGGCGACGCGCCCATCACCGAAGACCGAGAGACTTACTGGCTGCAGGCACGTGAGGAAATTTCTGTCTAGTCATTAACTGACCATTAGGCTAACCGGCCAGAGATTTTAATGGCCTCACATGAGAATTTGTTAGAAAAGTCACGAACAACAGCAACAAAAAACTCACTGAACAGGTAACAACATAAATAGCAACAAGAACAACCCCAATCCTGAGGGTGGGGGCTGTTCTCATTTTCAGACTTGCCACATTATACTATTCAGTTTTCCATAAAAACATGTGCAATATGCAAAAACCACAAATGTACGGCTCACACAGGAATGAAAAACGCAGTCCATAGAAGCTGTCCTAGAGGAAGCCCGCACATTGGACTTCTAGACAGAACTAATCCCCCATTTTTTAAAAAGTTTTTATTTGGGAGAGAGGGAGAGCGCGCATGAGTGGGGGAGGGGCCAAAGGAGAGGGAGACGCTGGCTCCCCGCTGAGCAGGGAGCCAGACACGGGGCTCCATCCCAGGACCCTGAGACCATGACCAGAGCCGAAGGCAGACGTTTAATTGACTGAGCCACCCAGGGGCCCCTAAATCACCTGTTTTACATACATTCAAAGAACAAACTGTGGCCAAATAAAGGAGGACATGGGAAAGACCTCCAGAAATTCCGACTTTGAAAAATACGATACTTAACACGAGAAGGTCACTGCGGGGTGGGGGAGGGGTTCCACATTGAGCAGATGTGAACAGGTTGAAGAAAGAGCCGGCGAATTTGAAGATAGACAGTTGCGGTCGTGGAACCTGATGAACGGAATGAACAAAGGGTGATGGAGAGAGAACAGAGGCTCAGAGACTCCAGGGACACTGGCCAGTCCCAGCGGCGCACCCGTGTGAGTCCCGGGGGGGAGCAGAAAGAATATTCGAAAAAGAATATGGCTCGAAATGTCTCAGGTTTGATGGAAGGCGCTCACCTACCCATTGAAGAAGCTCGGTTAGGGCACGCACAACGAGGACGCCACTAGACACGTCGTAATCGAGCCCTAAGGGCCAGACACTAGGAGCAAAGCGGGAGAGAAGGCGTGTCACAGGCAGGTGACCGCCCGCAAGACCAGTGTGTGATTTTTCACAGGGAGGGGTGGAAGCAGGGGCTGGGGTGGCACGTTCAAGGGCGGAATTCTGTACCGGACGGAATCACAGTGAGGGCACCGCTGTGCTGCGTGAGGTGGAGGGAGGCCGTGCGGTGGGGGGTACGGGGTGGGCCCCGTTGTTTCCATCCACCCCACTCTGTAGGAAATGGACGCCCCACACCAGGCTTCCCTCCCGCAAGGCGAGGCCCTGTCCCGATGCGCGCCCCAGCCGGGGCTCCACAGCGGGACTCTGACAGTACCGGGGCTCTGTCGCCTTGTCAGCCGGCAGAAGGGAGAATGGTGAGGGGCCACTCGCAGCCTATAGGCACATGCCTTGTGCTCACTGGCTGCGGTCACTGGCCTTCGTGGGCTGGGGGCAGGGCTGGTGGCTGTGGGGTGTGCCCCGCCCGTGTCCCGGGGCATCAGCAGGAGCCCTGTGGCTGCGCAGGCATTCCCCACTTCCCCAGCCGCGTCTACAACGGGGCACAGACGCTTCGCTTCCAGCCCGCCCTGAGGAGTAAGCGGGTCCCCGTTGGGGGCTCGTGAGGGCAGCCGTCCGCGCGGCCCCGGGCCCCCGCGTGCCTGTCGGGGAGGCAGCCTGGCGTCTTTCCCTTGCAGCATCCTCTTTGCGGACATCGTGGGCTTCACGGGCCTGGCGTCGCAGTGCACGGCCCAGGAGCTGGTGAAACTCCTGAACGAGCTCTTCGGCAAGTTCGACGAACTGGCCACGGTAAGCGGGGTCCCCGTGAGCGTGGCCCCCGTAAGCACCGCCCCCGTAAGCGCGGGTCCTGGAGCGGCCGGGGGCCCCCAGCTGGCTGTGCCTGGTGGGCTCCGGGGTACCACAGCCCCCGCCTGGCCACCTGAAATTCCTTTGCACAAAAGAAAGTGCTCGCCCTCACGTACCCCGAGTGCCTCTAGCTGGATCCGAGCTGGAAGACGCTGGCTGGGTCGTGAGGCCCTGCGCAGGCTGTCCTGCCTTGAAGGTCACATCTGGGGTTAGCTGGTGACGTGTGACGATGACGGACCCCCCCCCCCGCCTGTGGCAGGAGAGTGCTGGTGTGCTGAGACCTTCCTGGGACGGGTCACGTTCAGCCCCGCAGAGGTCAAGCCCAGGCCTCGCTAACCAGCCCAGCCTGGGCTTTTGGTGTGGAGGCAGCTGACCGCCTGGTGTTCCTCGGACCTTGACCCCTTCCCTGTCCTGTAAGGACTGGGGGGACCCAGGGCCATAGAGCCACACCCACCTGCCCAGCCAGCTTCCCTGGAGGTGGATGCAGAGGGGTCCCGAGCAGGTGGTTGTAGGGGAGGGGAAACTCTGCTCAGAGTCAGGACTCTTCTCAGGGAAGGTCACTGTTAAAGGGCTTGCTAGAAAGCATGGACCGACATCGTCACGCTGGCCGCAGTCTTGGCACTGAGCACAGGCGGGAGAACACTCGGTGTCGGGGGCAAACGGCACGCAGGACCTGGACGCTGGCCCCCGCCTCCTCCCTGCCGTTTCCTTGAGGGGTGGCACGGGTCAGAGACGTGCAGCTGTGATGTCCAGATGGGTCACGCTAGAACCCTTCCTCCTGGGGTACGCCGGCGAGGTCCCGGGCCCGTGCTCTGTGGGACCCCGTTGGTGGGAGGCTGCTTCTTCTTAACCGAGGATGAAGGTAGGAGGCAGCTCGGCACCGCGGGCGGGCGCTGCTTCTGGCCCTGAGGTCGTTCCGCGGGGCGTGGAGCTGCCTGTCCCCGGAGTCCTAGGAGCCTGTGCTCAGGGGTTGGGATGCTGGGCTCCTGCCCTGGGAGCTGCTGGGGCTCCGCCCACACGAAAGGTCGCCGGTGCCTTCTCCCTACCTGACACCTGTGGTTTTGGGGAAGTACGCGCAGGAGTGAGGAGTGTGAGCGTGTCCCGTGTGGCGCGTATGGCTCGCTGGCACGCGGGAGCTCAGCACCTCCTGTGTGCCGGTTGGAATGTGTGTTTCATCCGATGCCCGGGCGCCCGGTGGCCCGGGGCTCTCTTCCTGCTGCTCCGAGCTTTCCTGGGCCGCACCTGCCTCCTGCCCTCCCGAGGAAGCTTCTGGATGAGGCTTCTGTGGCCACCGGGCTGTCGGAGCACCTGCCGCTGGTGGAAGGCTGTGCCCTACCCCCACTGTCCCCGTCTGTCTTTCCAGCGACCAGAGGTCTGCATCCTGGCCGCAGTGGGGACGTGTTTGCTTGGTGACTCGGTGATGAGCAGTGCCACCCTCCCGGCTGCCCCCCTCACCCCCTGCTGACCCCAGGGGACTGTCACCACCCCACTCTGGTCTTTACAATGGCACCTGCCCCTACCCCCAGGACAGTGGGGCCTGTAGACTCTCACTCAGCTCGTGTTCTCCCTCTGCGTCTCTACTCACGTCCTGGCTACTCGTTTTCTCAGGTACCGAGCGAGCGAGGGCTCTGCTCTGTCTGCGTCCCCTTCCATCCTGCCCGCTTTGCTGCCTGTGTTCTCAAGCTCTGCTGTTCGATTCCTAAACATTTAGGGTTCTTAGGTCCTCTCGATGGATGAACTCTGTCTTTTTTGGGGGGGAGGGGCAGAGGGAGAGAGAGACAGAATCGTAACAGACTCCTGCTGCGCTTGGAGCTGGATGAGGGGCTGGATCCCAGGATCCTGAGATCACCACCCGAGCCGAAATCTAACGTCGGGCACTCAACCGACTGTGCCACCCAGGTGCCCCTAATTAATTCTTTTTTAAGAAATGACCCTCTTGGGACACCTGGGGAGCTCAGTTGGTGAAGCGTCTGCCTTTGGCTCAGGTCACAATCTCAGGGTCCTGGGATCGAGCCCTGCATCGGGCTCCGGGCTCAGGGAAGAGTGTGTTCTTCCCGGTGCCCCTCCCTCCTGCTTGTGCGCTCACACTCATGCTCGCTCTCAAATAAATGAGATCCTGAAAAGAAATGTTCCTCTTTACCTGGAACCTAATTTTGTCCTGTGTTAGTATGTCCGGTCCAGCTTCCCTTTGATTATTGTCAGGAAGCGTGTCTTTTTCATCTTTTCCCACAGCCCCCCACCGACGGTTTGTGTCTTTTTAAAGGGCTGGGTTTGCCTTTTCTACCTGGAATCCGACAGTCCGCGTTCGCCGGGCTGCGCAGCCTGCCGTGGTTCATCCCCTCCGTTCCTTGTCGTTGTTTTACTTTTCTTGCGGGTCTGTGTGTTCTGTGACGCGACCCTCGTGCCCGTGGCGGCCGAGGCGTTTGCGCCGTAACCGCGGGGACCGCCTGGGGGTCTGCGAGGCTCACGGGACACGCCCGCCTGCTTGGCCCTTGTGACGTTGTGCACGTTGTACGTTTTCTCATAAACCCCGTTCTGCGTTGTTACCGTTTTGCTTGTTCCCCTTTGATGCGAGAAGCACAAGGGCAAGGTCATGGGGGTTCGCTCCGCCGCGCTCGGCCGCGTGGGATTGGCGGGCGCGTCTCCACAGGGTTCCGCTGCCGAAAACAGGGCGCAGGCTGGCCACGAGTCCTCTCGGTGTCCGTGTTTCTGAGAAAACTCTTCGTTTTGTTCTCATGTGTGGAATTTCTTGTCACTGGTGCAGGACGTGGCCGACAGGCGTTGGCTCTGCTGTGCTCTCGCCAAGGACGGCGCTCTGGTCCCCCGGACGACACACGCGGAGGATGTCTTTTCTCTGACCATTTGCAAGATTTTCCCTTCCCCGGTGGCTTCAAGCGATTTGATTTGGACGTGCCTCCGCGTGGTTTCCTTCCTGCTGTTTGGGGTCCCGCCTCGGTCGGTTTGTGGTTCCGCCATCTTGGGAGGAAGCTCTCGGGTTTTCCTGATGGGCCTCGCCCTTGACTGCTGTGACCCGTGTCCGCGAGGGCGTTGGCTCTCTCCGTTTCTCGGAGTGTTCCCGTGGAAGCCAGTCCGAGGGCGGAGCTCGCGGGGTGTGTGCTCACGTCCGTCCTTCCCGTGCCCGTCCTTCCTCCTCCTTGGGCTTCCCGTGGGCTTGAGCCAGAGGCCGGGACCCGCAGGGCAGCTGCAGGGACTCAGTGGGACCCTCGCGTCTCATGCCTTGGCTTCCTGGCCCAAGAAACGGGAGAGGCCCGGTGGCCCGATGGCCCGCCATCCCTCCCTGCCCCGCCGTCCTCGTCCCGGGGGCCACTCCGAGCTGTCGGTGCCGCGTGTCTGGAGCGTGCCCGCCTGCGGGCTGGGGGTCATGCTGGGTGGCGCTCTTTCCGCAGACGTGCTGTGCACGCGCCATCGGGCTTGCACGTGGCGGACCGACGGGGGAGCGAGGGGCTCTGGCTGGAACGTCCAGCGCAGGAGGGAGGCTGGAGCTGGGCTGAGCGTGGTCAGGACTGGGACCAGCTGGGAGGAGGACGCAGTGCGCGTGTCATCCATGCTCCGCTCGGGCTGACCCCAGGGCGGACGTGACGTGGTCGGCGTGTGTGCGGGATGGCCCGAGGGGCGCAACCCCCGCTTCCAGAACGCGGGTGCACGCATCGGTGCGTGCCGTCGGGGGAGGGCTGGAGGCACAGTCCCAGAAGGACTGCGGTTCCCGCAGAGTCGTGCGCGCCGAGTTTTACTTTTTGGAGCTTCCTGCATTGCTTGGGATGAGCCTGCCTTTCTTTATTTCTTAATGAGCAGGAAATCAACATCGTTTCCTGAAAAACCAGTAGGTATCTGGATTTCCGAGGAGCCTGTCGTTTCTGGGATGCCGCCCGTAGAAACTCGTCCTCACCCTGCCTGCCGGCGGCCGCCCCGGTGCTCCTGCAAGGTCCCTGGGAGGCGGAAGCAGCAACGGGAATCGGGGCGTCATGCTCCGGGCGCTGTTTCCTTGAGCAGACACTGCCTTTGCTGCTGGAGGGCTGGCTGCACACCCACGGGCTGCGTGGGGTTGCGGTGGCCCTGAAGGTGGAGTCCCAAGCAGACGGCTTGAACCGTGTTAGCGTGTCCTTTCTGGGAGAAGGTTCCGTGGCCCCTGGAGTGTGACCGTCACTGCTTGGACCATGGGTGTTAGCAGGAAGCTTGAGGACCTTCTCTCCAGGGTCACTCACCTGGTCCTTCCTGCTCTGCTTGCTTCTGGGGGCAGAGATGTAGCCTGGGGCTGTGCCTCAGGGGTTCCTCAGGGAGGGAACGTCCACTCTGTGTCCACGGCGGCTCAGAGCTGTGGCATGGCTTCTCCTGGGAAGGTGTGGGGAGCCCGGCTCATGCGTGGCTCCTGGGCACATGGTCAGGAAAGGTGCAGGGAGAGGCATGGTGGCCTGGGCGGGTGGCCTTGCCTGCCATGCAGGGGAGGAACGTGGTCGGTCCCCCGTGTGACACGGAGGAGGCAGGGCTCACTGTGGTGCGCCTATTGTGAACAGTCCAGCCTAGACGACGGGGGCAGCCTGCACAGGTCAGACCCGGCCCTGCCCTCAGGGGCTCCAGAACTCGCGTATGGAAATTTCTTTCGTGCGTGGAGGCAGGGGGCATGGCAGCCTCCGCCGGACACCCATTCCTCCTTTTGACACTGGCCGACATCAGTCCTGTGTTGCTTGGTCACGCCTCTCCTCCCGGTCCTGGACGTCACTGCACCTTGTGCCCACAGCCTTGGCCCCCGCCCTTCTCTTGAGCACGACTAGCCACAGCAATGCCTTGTCACCCACCCAGTGGACTGATTCCCTCTGGGCCCCGTCACCTGCTTGTCATGTCAGGCGTCCTCCCTTCAGCAACCTTGTTCTGGGCGGGGTTCGTGTCTGGGTGTAATTTGTGGAGGGCACTGACCGCTGGCACAGAGCCGGTGCCATGTGTCGCAGCCCCTTAGTCCCAGAGGACCGGCACGGCAGAGTGTGCGGGAGGCTGAGGGGCTGGGGGAGCATGGCCGGGGCTCGCTCAGGGTTTCCACGGAGGAAGACGTGAGGCAGATGAGGGGATGTGGACCCTGGGCTCCGAGTGTCCCTGTCCTGGCAATCCGGCCTGCGTGACGGAGTGGGGTCGCGGCTGGGGGTGGGGTGCAGAGAGCACGTGGGGCTGTGGGCTCCGGACCCCCAGGGTTGGTGGAGTTGGAACAAGCGGGACCTAAGACAGCAAGGTCCCCTGATGCCCGTCAGGACACAGACAGCAGAAAATGGGAGCACGCGCATCGAACTCTTGGAGGTGGCCCCCTCCCGTCACCTCCCCTGAGCCCGCAGGCCACCAGCGCTGGGGCTCAGCTCCCCGGTTTTTTCCTGTGTGCTGGGGAACCGCCCAGAAGCTCCAGTGGTCTCCCCATTCCCCCTGGCGTGCCCATCGCCAGCTCCCGGCCAGGTGCAGCATGGCTCGTGGTTCCCGTGGCTCCCACATGTGTGACCCCCCCCGCCACCTGCTTCCCGTCACGTCACACCCGGGTGCTGGGGCAGGTGCCCCGAAGGCGGGCCGCTTGGCAATTCACTGGGGTGTGTGTTTTCTGTCATTTCTCCCGCTCTTGTTAGCTGGTGATTCTCTAAATAGAAGAATGTTCCCATGTCCACTGATGGGTGATCCTCCAAAACCGTACATGCTTGGCTTGCGGCACGGGTCCGTTTTCCAGATGAGGGATCCGTGCCCTAGAACCCGCCAGGGGCGAGCAGGGAGGTTCTTCCCCCTGGTCCTCCGTTCCAGGTGTTACTGGGGTCTGTGGACTGGGTGTGCGTGGACCCGCTGCTCATGCTCACGCCTCCCGCCCGTGGGTGCCCGTCCTGGCGCCTCTGGTCTCCCTTGGACAGGACTGTCCCCCACCCATGTCTAGGGACAGCGCCACACAGACGCGGCTTCTCCGGGAGCCCGGCTTCCTTCCAGCTCGGATAGTTTGCCTGCTGGTACTCGGCATCTCAGGGCACGGGGATGGGCATATTTAAAAAAAAAAATAACACCAAATTCTGAGTTTGCGTGGGTGTTTCCAACTCACTGAATAACTTCACTCCTTTGATTTTTGATCCCGTGTCTCCACTCCCTCGAGGCTGGAAGCCTGCCAATGGTGAGGTTGTTGGCTTGTTTCGTGGGTTTGTATACCATTGGGTCAGAAGAAGGTCGTCAGCACCAACACCCACGACAAGGCCGCCACGTGTGGTTTAGGCCTCCACCAGCTGTTTCTTTGTTTTGTCCTTGGCCGACATCCCACTGGACACGCTGTCGCGTCCCCTGGAATAATGATCTGCGCGGCCACATTCGGACGCGGTCACCTTAGGCTTGTTTCATTTTGGTTTCTGGGCATCGCTGTTTGCAACTTAATTTTTTTTATAAGGAGATTTATTTGGGTATTTGAGAGAGACGTAGAGGGAGAGAGAGCTCCCAGCAGACCCCCCAGGAAGGTCAGAGCCCAATGTGGGGCATGAACTCATGGCCCTGAGATCACGACTGGAGCTGAAATCAGGAGTCAGACGCTCAAATGATTGAGCCACTCAGGTGCTCCTCGATGTCATTTTAAAAAGTGTGTAAACTATTTGCATGGCTCGGTTCCTCAGTGCAGACCCAAGACCAGGGGTGCGAGGGAGGACTGCCCTGCCCGTGTGGTCAGACATCATGCTGCATGCGGGGCTGTCCTTCGGGCGCTCTCTCCGCCCCAGGCACCAGGAGCAGGTGCGCACAAGTGACCATCTGCTGCCAGGAGGTGCCCGTGACGGGCCCATCTGGGGCTGTGAGATGGCCCCACAGCAGGATAGACGTCTGCTCCTGGACAGTCCCTCCTGGCGGGCGGATGATCTGGGACAGCAGGCCCTCGTCTCACCCAGGGGCCCGCGCAGACAAACAGAGCAGATGCCGTAAGTGGAACGGAAGTGGAAGCGAATGGTGATGTGTGCCCCCTCCCAGCGATCGCCACTGCTTACGTCATAGGGTCCCTGCCCTCTGAGGCCCCCACCCGCCCGCGTGGCAGGGCCGGCCGGTCAGAGCTTGTCCACGAGCCTGCAGTCCACGAGCCTCAGCGTGAGGCCTTCCTACCTGGATCCCCCTACAGCCATCTGGGTTCCGCCAGCCACTCTGTCCTCTGGCCTGGGGGGAGGGACAGTCTGGACGTGGAGGACAGAGGTCTCGGGAACAGCTGTCCTATCGTTGTAAAGGTTTGGGCTCAGCTCCAGGAACCATGGGGAAGATTTTAAATCAAAACACACCAAGGTCAATGAAAACACCTCTTTGGTCTCTCAAGCTGGCCAATGACAGCCAGGACATCGGACAGGAGAAGGACAAGACAAAACGTTAGCCACTTACTGCCCCCGTCTGCTGGGGGCTGCGTCCTGACCCGGCCCTGCAGCGGCCGGCGAGGAGGGGCCGAGGCTTTGTGCTGGGGGACGGTCACCAAGGTCACATCTGCTGCTGACAGGCTGCAATCAGGAGTCCGCGGCCCCTGGATGCTCCCTGCTAAGTGGCTTTGCCCCCGTGCCCTCACGTGGGGATCGGCCACACAGAGCAGTAACGGTCACACTCGGGGCTCCCCGCGGGCACCTCCCCACCTTCACGCAGCTCACACGCACTGCCCGTCCAGACACAGGACACGCAGAGAAGGGCGGGAGGCCATGGGGTGGGGGGCACGGGGACGCCCCATGCAGGGGCTGATGGGCACATGTCACTCTTGAGGTACCAGCTCCAGGGATGGGTGCCCCTCCCGAAATTGTCAGCAAGAATAATGCCGTCCCCTCTGGGGGCACTTTGGTGGGGGGGGGGGGCGCCTGGAACCCTTGACTGATCACTAGGAGGACATCCCGATAGCCAGAAATGGGCTCAGGATTGGCGGCGGCTCCTGGTGTCATGCCTGGGCCCTGGGCCGGGGGCCAGGGAGGGTGGGAGAGGAGCTCCCTGTTGCTGGCCTGCTCTGACGGTTGGGGACAGGGACGATGGGGACAGTGGGTTCCAGGGTCCAGTTCCAGTGTTGCCCGCTGGCCTGGAGGCTTAGGGAGCATGGCCAGCCCCCAGCCTGAGGGGCTGACTCCCAGGGCCCAGGCCTCGGCTCTGCAGCGGGGACATCTGCCACTGGCCATTTGCTTCTGGGCTCCCCGACGTCGTCAATGGGACAGGTCGCCCCCAGCATGGCCTTCCTGTGGGACACCAGGACGTGCTCTCAAAGCGGGAGCCGTGGGGCTCTGGGCTTGCAAGACATCTCGGGACCTGTGAGGTGGTCCTCACCCGGGACGTGCTGGCGCGAGGCCAGCCCCTTGCAGACGCCCATGGGCCCAGGGCCCACGGGACCCCTGCAACGTGGAGAGATACCACGCTTCGCAATGCGTGTGTTTGTTCTGGGAAACGTCCTGTGTTTTCATGAAATTTGCTGTGTGGACGGCAGCGGATTTGCTGTCACCTTTCCGTGCGTTAGTGCGTTTCGTAGAGCGTCTCCGCTGTACGTCGTGGTGGACGTCCATGGACAGGACCCACTCACGGGAAGGAGTTTTGTGAGGCCGTCCGTTATTTTGGGGATGTGAACGGGAGCTTTCCAGGGGCGTCCGAGGTGTGAAATCGCAGTCACAGCCATAATCACGGGTGAGACTGATGGGCTGGCCCATGGCAGGCGCCGGAAAGCCCCTCCCCAGAGGGACTGAGGTGGGCACAGCGCTCTCAGTGTTGGATAAATGCCGTGGGGGACGTTCTGGGTGTCTCTGTGGGCGGCGAGGTCAGGGTGCAGGCCCTGGCAGTCCCCTTGGGGCTCGGGGCCCTGGCAGGTGATTCTTTGGTGACAACTGCCCACATGTCCCTTGGACCTCCCCCTCAGGGACACTCGGGGGCATGCACCTGCCCGATGGGGGCTGGTGTGTGTCTGTGAGGGGTCTGGTGTGATGCACAGTGTCCATCACGAGGCCGTCGGAGCCAGAGGCCGGGAGGGGCGCTGTGCTGGGCACCTGGGGAGAGAACGTCCCCGGGAAAGCAGCTGGCTCTGACTTGGGGCAGCTTCCCAACCTTGAACGGGGTGCGGGTTTGGCCAGGTGGGTGAGGGATGGGCGGGGTGGACTCCCGTGTGGGAACAGGCCTGTGTGCCGGCGTGCCCAGGCCCCAGGCGCGTTACTAACGTGCGCTCTGTCCTCTCGGCCCCAGGAGAACCACTGCCGCCGCATCAAGATCCTCGGGGACTGCTACTACTGTGTGTCGGGCCTCACCCAGCCCAAGACCGACCATGCCCACTGCTGCGTGGAGATGGGGCTGGACATGATCGACACCATCACGTGAGTGCGCGCGGGGACCCGTCCCCCTCACACCCCCACGGGCCCTGCGGGCCTGCGCTGTGCCGGCCGGTCTGTCGCGAGGGGCCGGCGGTCCCCTGGCCGCAGAGAGCCAGGCCACGCGGTGAGGCGAGGTGGGGGAGCTCCCGCCTGAGCTGGGTGCCCCAAGACCTCCCCTCTGCCGTTTGCTGGGCCTGTCCTCGTCCATGGCCATCCGGGGCGTGGTCCGGGATGCATCAGGGGTGCAGGAAGGTACCAGCTTCAGCGCTTAGCCAGACAGGACACCCAGGGAGTCAGCGGGGAGGTCTTGGCTCCAGTCCAGCCAAGTCCCACTGAACGGAGCTGCACGTGCTCGTCTTCATGCACAGGGGTGTGCGGGGGCTCTCTGCCGAGGGGGCTCTGAAGGAGCAGGGGTGCCTCCTGGGAGCACTGCGGGCCGGCCGGACCTTTCAAGCCAGCCCTGTCCTGTTGGAGCAGGATGAAGAGTTAGGGACCCTCTATCGGTCCAGGGAAGGCGTGGGGCTGGGAGTCTGACCTGGCGGACGGACCACCCACCTGAGCAGCATGGAGCAGTGGGTGTGGTCCAGGGGGATGAGGTTAATAGGGACCGGTGTAAGCGTCCACACTCGGAGCCGGGAAGTGGTGGCTGCACGATCGTACTGGAAACCGGAAGAACAGAGAGAGAAATGCAAACCAGGAGGCTTGGCGGGGCTGACCTCACAGGTGGGCCCTGCAGGGCAGGTGTGGGGGCATGCACGAGCGTCCAGGAGGGGGTCCCCGTGCCAGTGGCAGCAGATCTGCGGTAGAGAGACAGACGCCCAGTGCTGGCATTGGGAGTGGAAGACGGCCCAGGGACGCAAGCAGTCTGCTGCAGCTGGAGGGTCCTCTGGGTGGACAGGGGCTCCAGACCAGGGGCATGGTTGGGGCCAGTTCATGCGGACCCCGTGTACGGTTCCAGGGAGCTCAGGATCGGGGGACGCTGCTCGTTCCGCCCCGGGGTGACGCTCATCAGCCGCACATCCAGTAGGGTTGCTCACTGTGCAGACATGACAGTCCTCCCACGTGTGCACTCAGGACGGGTCGCGAGGGGCAGGTGTCTCCTGCCGCTGGATGGGGCAGCGCCCAGGATGGTAACAGGGAGGGGAGGGATCTCCTGGAGGGCAGGTGTGCTCAGGCCCCGCCCCCTGACTGCACGCTGTCCTCTCCTGAGGCTGGAGAGGGGTGGAGCCCGTGTTCCCGGTCCAGTGGGTTTTGGGAAGGTTTCAGTTTCTGTGTTGAGGACCACACCAGGCACCGGTGTGGAGGTGAAGGCCTAGGGCTCCCACTCAGGCAGCGGGGGCAGCTTGCGGGGCTGGGGCTCTCCCAGCAGGCGCCCAGCCTCCGTCGCTCCGATGCCCGCACTCCCCAGGAAGCGTGTGGGCAGCTCCTCTGCACGGGCCCTCCGGCTGCAAAGCGTCAGACTTGCGCACCAGGCTGGTGTGCAGGGCGAGGCCGGGTGTCTTGGTTTGCGGCGCGGGATAGGGGGAAGAAGACGACGTGCGCTCTGCCCTCCAGGACCTACCCTTGAGCTGGCGCGGCTGCCGTGGCCACTGGCAGACCCCGACGCAGCCGGCCGGAGCAGGGGTGGCCCAGGGTGGGAGGCCATCTCCGTGGCTCTGGAGGCCCCTCTTCCGTCTCCTCTGTTCGCGGCACACGTGTCTCGATGAGACTGTCCCTGGTGGACGGTTCACTGCGACGTGAGTGTCCGGGTAACTGTGCGACTTCTGGCACCAGGATCCAGATGTGAGGCAGAACCTTCCGGAAGAGGCAAGGGTGTGCGGGCGGCAGGACTGGGTCCCCGTGCCCTTTGCTCCTCCTGGTGGAAATGCCGTAAAACCAGCAGAAACACCATTTCCTGTTTCCTTGCTCACGCTTCCTTGTGTTCCTTTCCTTTGCACAGGTCAAAAAAAAAATTCCGAAATTTTAGCCCTATTGTGTTTGTTTCTGCACCCCTCACTAGAGGTTGACCGATGACTGAGAAAAGTTAAAATTGAGAGAAAATGCATTTCATATGCACAAAATTCGGTAGGCGTCAAGGACACGTGCACCGTCAGCCCCTGAGTAAACGTTGCTGTAAACCCCTGACTCACGGACTTCCAGACGCGCACCGGGGACCCCGGACCCAACGGGAAGCGCTCCGGTCCCTGCGGTCCAGGCTCCCCGTGGACCCTCTCCCGGTGTTCGTGCACCTGTGTCTGCTGGAGCGGGTTAGCGGCTCGTGGGCTGTGGCCTTGATCCTGGAGGCGCCAGGGTAGCTGGGTGGCTGTCAGAGCCTGTGGTGCTCGTTCAGCCCGCCCTGGATCGCGCACAGGGAGAGACCGGGAGAGGGCAGGGGTTGGCTGGGACGTCCCTAGAAATCAGGGGCCACCCTGCTCATGTGTGCTCCCCACGCGGAGCGGCCACCTTTATCCATTTGAGGTTCCGAGAGCCAAAGCCTCCGGATGGCCTCCTCGCCAGGCCCCGTGTCCGTGTCCTATCTCTGTGCTCCGGACAGAAGACCCCATGGTCTTTATTTCATCATTGAAGCCCCTTGTCTTTTACAGTTTCTAATTAAGACGTTTTAAGGGACCCGGGCATCCCCTCGTCTCTGGTCATTTGGGCCGCCAGCCTGCCTGGTGGCCAGGGTGTGGCCAGGAGCAGTCTCTGACGGACCCTGTTGAACCCTCACCAGTGATGGGGCCTCGGGGATGGGGGTGAGGATCTGGGAGGGCTTCCTGAAGGCAGCATCTCAGCTGGGCCATATCGTATTAGGAACAAGGCAGGCGAACACACATCCGTGCCAGGTCTTGGAATAGGAGGGAGATTTGTCATTGAGCTTCTGGGCTTCCTGCTATCCTGGGTGGGATGGGGGGTGGGGCTCCTGCATGTGGCGGGGCTGCAGGGCATCTTATGCTGGGAGGGGACAGAGGGCAGGTTGTCCGGTGGGCCGTCCCTGTGTGTCCAATGTTTCCTGGTCTCTCTTCCCCCTTGTGACAAACCTCCTAACCCCGGGGCCCCTGTGTCCCAGGCCCTGGCTCAGCCTCCTGGCCCTTTCTGGTTGGGCTTTGCCATGGATGGGGGAGGCCTACTGGACACACCTGCCACGGGGCTCCCTGTGGACAGGCCACTGTCCCACGGCTCAGCGCTCCCTCCCACGAGGCCTCGTTGCACTGCTGTCCCTTGGAGCGCACCGAGAGCCCGCTGCTTCCTCAACAGCATGCTTTAGTGTCTTCCGTAGTAACATAACTTCTGCCCGCTGCGGGAGAGTGGAAAGCACAGGAAGACAGCATCGGAGGGCCTTGGCACGGCCACCGCATGTCTTCTTTGGTCTGACAGAGCGCGTTGTGTGCCTCTGACCGTGGCGGCGAGTCCTAGAGCTGGGGAAGGCGTGCATGGTACCCCTTGGACACCCCCACATGACCGCTCGTACAGAGCTGCCTGCAGTGGGCAGTGTCCCCGGGTGCCGCAGGGACTCACACTGGCCTGTGTTCCCCAGCTGGGGGTTGACCGCCCCGCCTGGGCCTGCCGCCTGATTTCGACATCCACACACTTCTCCTCCCATAAAGTCTACTCGAGGGTCAGGTCTGGAGCTTGGGGTCAGACCCTGGCCGTTCCCAGGATGCTGCTGGCAGTCGTCACGGCGGCCTCTGGGCAGCGAGCAGGCACGAGCTCCTGACCGGGTCAGGGGGATACAGAGCAGATTGGAGGTCTCAGTTCAGGTCCCATGGGGGCCGCTCTGAGTGGGGAGGGACAAGGGATGGCATGGACACACCGTGAGATGCCCAGGGACCGAGGAGCTGGGGGTTCTGGCCTGGAGCAGCCCTGCCCACCTGGGGCCATGCTCGGGGATTGTGGTCCCGTGCTCCCACCTCTCCAGGCTCCCCTGCATGGGCGAGCTCACGGGTGTGGACAAGGACCCAACCCCACACCCACGACGTGTCTGTTGCAGGTCGGTGGCCGAGGCCACGGAGGTGGATCTGAACATGCGTGTGGGGCTGCACACTGGCCGGGTCCTCTGTGGGGTCCTCGGCCTGCGCAAGTGGCAGTATGATGTGTGGTCCAATGACGTGACCCTGGCCAATGTCATGGAGGCCGCTGGCCTGCCCGGGTGAGTCGGGGCGAGGTGGTGCACTTTGGGCCGGGGGGGCCTGCATGGGGCCCCCGGGATCCCTGGGCTCCACGGGAAGCTGGCGGCGGATGGACAGGAGGCCGGGTGGTCGGACCACCCCATGCTGTCGCTTTTCTCTGCTCTGTGCTCCCCCGGGGAAGGCTGGGTGCACTTCCACATGGTCCGTGCCATGCTCCTCTGTTCTCGTCTTCCTTCAGACAGTCCCCAGAGCCAAGGCCAGGTGCTCCCGGGTGGCCAGGAGTGGAATGGGGCCGCAGGAGAAGGGCTCCGGGATGCTCAGTGCTGAGCGTCAGCGGCGCTCGCCCCGTGGTGGCCTGTGTGGTGCGTCTGTTACATGTGCGCCTGCAGGGATGCCCCTGGCTCTGTCCCTTCCATCCCCCACTGCTTGCCCTCTGCCTGCCCCAGAGGCTGGGCGTCCCTGGGATGCTTCCTTCCCTTTCCCTCCTGGACGACCCGTGGGGGACGTGGCTGAAACAGGCAGCATCTGTCCTGACACTGACGTCTTTCAAGGTGGGCTCAGAGATCGTGCCACTGTCCTCTGTGGGCCTGGCTGTCTCTGGGCACCTGACCTCTGGACACTCACAACCACCCACAGATCTGTCCTTCCCACACGCCGTCCGTCATGTCCACCCGTCCATTCTGCAAACACCCACCGTCTGCCACTGGGCATCCAGAGAATGTGGCCAGACTCCGATGGGTGGATGCACAGACGGACGGAGGGAAGGAGGGAATTCATCACCCTGTGACTCCCCACTCCTGGTTTCATGCTGGGACCCCTGCAGCTTGGTTCCTGGGCTCTCCTTGAGGCTCGATTCCCTGAGCAGTCTGCCCGGAGGGACCAAGGCCAGGCTGGGGCGCAACGGAAGGTCTCACACACCCCGCCGTGTGGCCTTATACTGCCATGACTTCCCCAAACTTGTGTGCCGGGTGCATGGGCCAGGCTGCCACAAAGCAGAGGACCTGGGTCCTGAGCAAACTCTGCCTGCTCCAGGAGTCCTGGGGGAGCCACAGCGGGCGTCACCTGCAGCCCCCCCACCCCCAGCTCCAGACCTGCGTCCCCTTCCCCTGCCAGCTGGGACTGTCACACGCATAGCTGGGCCTCCAGTCCCACAGGACTGAGAGGCAGTGGACGCGGGGCCTCTCCTCCCCGTCTGTCCAGGGAAGGGGCTCCCGGGGTTGACTGTCCAGGCTGTCCAGGCCGCGCCTTGGCTGGAACCCCCGGTGGGATCCGTTCCCACCGTGTGCTTACACCCGAGACCCCTGCTCCGTCCCCGAGCCTGGAACTCTGGCTGCTGACAGTTCTGTGACTCCGCGGCTGGGCGCGCCTCCCATGCCCGTTGCGGGTGGAGGACGCTGAGTGCAGGAGCAGACGCCTGTGCACCTCCTTGCAGATGTCCTCCGTGCTGGGTGTCCCTTTGCAGTTCAGGGCCAGGCTGGCAGTGACCATGTCCCAGAGCCCAGAGGCTGGCGGCAGGGGCTCTTGTGCTCCGGTGCCTGGTTTTCCCTGCAGGAAATGGAGGGGACACAGTGGTGTGGGGACTCTGGGCTCGCAGGAGCTACTTTGCTCGCTGTGGGCGATGGCTTTGGGCCCCGAGGCCCCCGTGCTCAGGTGTCTGGGAGGAGCCAGAGCTGCGGGGTCCTGGGGGCCACTGTGGCTCCCGGGCTTGTGGCTGAGCTCAGGAGATGCCGGCTGAGGGTTTCTTCTTTAGTCACCCAGAAACACACTGGGGTGAGCACGAGGGCCGTCCCACCTTGTGCGGGGGAGGGGCAGCGTGGTGTCCTCTCCCATCCCCCCACTGCCTCCCTTCTGTCTCCTGCTCCTGCTGGCGCTGGGCCCCTCCGCTGCCCGTACAGGCTCCGAGCCCCCCTGCGCAACACCCCCCTTGCTGGGCCCTCCCTGGGGAGGGACGTGGCCACCGCCGCCGCAGGCCCTGGGCACGGCTGTGCTGCTGTTTTGCAGGAAGGTCCACATCACGAAGACGACCCTGGCTTGCTTGAACGGGGACTACGAGGTGGAGCCGGGGCACGGGCACGAGAGGAACAGTTTCCTGAAGGCTCACAACATCGAGACCTTCTTCATCGTGCCGTCACACCGGCGGAAGGTGGGCTCTGGGACCCGCTCGTCTGGGTCTGGGCCAGGGCGAGCTCCTGGACCCCCAGTCGGGGCCCGGGGTCCGCTCAGGCACTCAACCGTCCTGCATTCTCCCTCTCCCCTCATCTCCCTGGGCCCTTATCCCGCTCCTGCAAAACAGGTCGGGGATGGGGGTGCACCGAGCAGAGGGGTGTGGGCACACAGGGGGCCTGTGACCGTCGTGTGGGGCACTCGAGGTCGCTGTGTGTAAGGAAACCGACCTGGACATGATTGGGGGGGGGGTGGCTAGTTCCTCCAGAGTTCAGGGTAGTGATGGAGGGCACAGGGGAGGGGCTCAGGGCACAGATGGCCTCAGTACTCCTTCAGGACTTAAGCAGGTGGGATAGGAGGGAGAGCTTCAAGCTTTGCTGTCCTGTGTCCATGGATCAGGGCTGTGTTATCCCTTGTGCCCTGGGGACCATGGCTGTGGGGGGCTCCGGGCCAGGACAGGCTGGGCTCAGTGAGCTCACTCCGGAGGAAGAGGAAGGAGGCTATGGCTGGTGTTGGCGGTGTGGAGAAGGGCCGGGTGAGGCGTTGGTGCTGGACCCCAGGATAGCAGGAGTCACCCATGTGGGTGTGGAGGGTGGGTCTGAGGGGCAGGGAACCCGGAGGTGAGTGGGTGGTGGTCCTCAGCCGGCTGCTGGCCCAGCCTGTGACGTCCAGCTTCCAGGATTCCCCCATGGCCTGGCCCCAAACCTTCCCACAGCTCCACTGGAGGACTGAGGCCTCGCTCTGATTTTCAGAGGCCCTGGGTGTAGCTGAGAGCCATGTGCTGTGGGCCCGGCTTGCTGGTTCCATCCACTTCTGTTTGTCCTTGAGCACACGGTCCCCGTGTGACCTCCCTGTCCCCATCAGGTTCCCGCTCCCAGTCCGGGGGCACGGGGCACAGCGTGGGCCTGCTGACCGGTGTCTGCGTGCCGGCTGCCGGCACAGATATTTCCAGGGCTGATCCTGTCCGACATCAAGCCTGCCAAGAGGATGAAGTTCAAGACCGTGTGTTACCTGCTGGTGCAGCTCATGCACTGTCGGAAGATGTTCAAGGCGGAGATCCCCTTCTCCAACGTCATGACCTGCGAGGACGACGATAAGGTAGGGGGGCCTCCCGCCCCTGTGGGGACCTCCCCGCCCAGGGCCGCCTGGCCCCATGTGCTTTCCAAAGTGTAAATGCTGTTCAAAGCCAGGCTGCTTGTGTTTTTCTAGAAAAATCTTTCTATCGTTTTGCCTTTTTTTTTTTTTTTTGACAATTTGGCCTTCCATGGGTTTGTGGGTAAATGCGCGCGCGGACCCCAAGCAGCTGTCCCTGAGGTCATCCATGCTGGTCAGATGCTCTGCCGTGAGGTCTGGAGCCTTGGAGATGGCCTGTGAGCCCGGGCACCATCGGGCAGGCTCGTCTCCGGCCGCCCCCACCGCCGGGTCTTCTGCTGTGCACCTGCTCACTCTCTTCGTGTTCAGTCGTCCAGTCCATGGAAGGTGGCCTCCCCTGGGGGTGCCTGCCTCGTGGCCTGGGTGCCAGGATTTTCCCCCTTTCCTCTTGGGTTGGTCATACCTGTCTCTGGTTTTCTGCTGGGTTTGGGGGGCCAGTGGTGCTCCGTGGGGGTCCCAGGGTCCACTTCAACTATGTGGGTCTTGTGTCTCAAGGGGCAGAGACCCTGGTCATCTGGGGCAGGGGTTGCATCCCAGGAGTCTGGGATAAGCCTGGAGTGCCGCCCCTTTTCCTTTTGTGTCCTCGTGTCCTGGGCCCCCCAGCCCGGTGTGGCTCCGGCCGTGACCCATGTCCGTTTACCGAGACCGCGCTGCTATCCACCTGCTCCTGTTTTCCCTGCCGTCCCGGATTTTGTGTGGTGACATGAAATTCCATCCCTGCAGTTCTGGGGTTTTTCAGGAAGAGGAGAGATTCTGCCTGGCACTCCTGGGGGTTCTTGCCGCATAGGTTTTTTGTGGTTTTGACTGTGAGCTCACATTTGCGAGAATTTTGCTGGAAATTCTTGAAGAGCTGCGCTGACGTGGGTTCTATCGAGATTGGCCTTCCCTTCGGCCAGGTACCCAGGGGCCTCATGTGCTTGGTGGATTTTGGAAGTCCCAGGCGGGCAGACGTGTGCAAATGTGTTCCCGGGGGTCCCCTTGGTGCAGACCCGGGTCTAAGAGTGTCCCCCATGCGAGAGCTCCCCTCATTGGTGTTTGTGATGGGGCCACTGGAGGTGGGCCGTCTTAGAGCTTTGACCTCACTGCCTGCCCGGCTCTCGCCCTGTGTCGCTGTGGCTGGCTCGTGAGGGATGACGGGCTCTCCAAGCTCCCCGGGTCTCAGATGGCAGTGGTACATCAGCCACCTGCCCAACATGGGTTCCCGCATCTGGATGTCCTCTAGTGACTTCCTTTTCTTACCATCTTCCTGTGCATTTGAACGTGTGTGTGCATGCACGCACATGTGTGCGTGCACATGTACGAGTATGCATACTTGGGCGTACGCACATGCACACACCTGTGCGCACTCATCATGTGTGCACACGAGTGTGCATGTCTGCACGTGTGTATGAATTCTGCACATGCACGCACGTGTGAGTGTGCATGCGTATGTCCATGCAAGTGTGTGCTGATGTGGACATTGATGTATGCATGAGTGTGCACATGCGAGCACATGTGAGTGTGCTCATGTGTGTATGCATGTATCTGTGCACACACGAGTGCATGCACACATGTGAGAGTGTGCATGCATAGTGTGTGCATGGAATTGTCCACAGGAGTGTGTGCATGTATGAGCGTGCACACACGAGTGTGCATGCACTCACATGTGTGCCTGCGTGTATGGGTGTGTGCATGCATGAGTGCACACGTGCATGCATGCACGCACACACATGTGCCTGCGTGATGAGTGTGTGAATGCATGTGTGTACATGTATGAATGCGTGCACATAAGTGTGCACGCACACAAGCATGTGTGAGTGTGCATGCACGAGTGTGTGCAAGTGTCTACATGAATGTGTGTATGTATGTATGAGTGTGCATGCACATGTGTGCCTGTGTGTGGGTGTGTGCATGTGTGCAAGCATGAGGGTGCACGTGTGCATGCATGCACATATGCCTGTGTATGCATGTGGTGTGCATGTATGAGTGTGTACACATGTGATTGTGTGCATGCACACGTGTGCCTGAGTGGGTATGTGTATGCAGTGGGTATGTGTATGAGTTCACACATGTCTGTGCATGCACATGTGTGCCTGAGTGTATGGGTGTGTGTGCATGCATGCACATGTGTGTGTGTGGCTCCTTTCCTCCCTGTTGTCTGCAGTCGCTGCTGGATCCCTTACCCGCCCCCCCGCCATCCTGCTCCTCCTGCCCCTCCTGGGAGCACAGAGCCATGCCGGGTTTCCTCCCGTCTCCTGCATCCTGATCGTAGCCCAGCCCCTGACACCCCAAATCTCTGAGTGCGGGATGCCTCCCAGGTCAGGCTCCGCCCACCTCGAGACTCTGCTCCTTCATCTCCGTATGCTCCAGCCTCCCTCCTTGGGGGACACCTGCTGCCTCATGCTCTACTGGGTGCCTAATGCACAGTGCAGGTGTGCACCCTTGCCATCACCCCTGTCACCATGCCCGGTGCCCCGGGGTCCAAGGCCGAGCCCCCCCAACCGTCCTGTGGCTTCAGGGCTCCCCATCGGCACGCAGCTCCCTGAGCTGAGAGGGTCTCTGCACCCCTGGCGAGCTGCCTGCCAGTGCGTGGGACTCCTGAGCCCCAGGCTTCAGCCCACATCTGGTCCCTCCCCACCAACCAGCACTCCCAGCCTCCGTGGCCTGGGCGGTTCCCCTGCTGGGGAGATAGAGGCACAACCAGGTAGCGGGCTGGGAGCCCGCAGCTTCCCTTCATCGCCATCTCCTCGTGAGGACTGAAAATAAGCCCCACCGGGCAGGATAGCAGTGTCTACACTGTGGGAGGCCCCCCAATGGTTGGGACAGGGCAGTGACAAGGCTGGTGGTCTGGACAGGGTAGAGAGGCGCAGAGGCAGGGCCGGCCTACCGGTGAGGGCACCTGGGGAGGTGACCGTCTAGTGACCTGAGGGATAGGCCTTTCTGCCTGCAGACACTGTCCCCACGGCCCCAGAGCCCGCATCCCCTTTGGGACGAGGTCTCTCACTGGCCCTGCGTCCCGCTCCTCTGCGTCCAGGCCTGACTCCTATGCGGGCGCCCTCGCGTGTGGTCAGGGTGCGCTGCGGACAGTGCTGGGCTGGTCCGTCCCGCTGCGTACCACGTGTCGTGTGTGGATTTAACGAAAGTCGGTGGGATGACCTACACGTGGTTTGGTTGCTTGTTTTGTCACCTGCCAGTACGGCGTCACAAGCATTTCTCATGTTAATAAAAATTCCTCTGAAATACGATGTTTATGTCACTGTGGCGATCTCCAGTCTGAGGATAGACCGTGTGTTGATTCTACGTCCATCGACGTTTAGGTCATTTATGATTCTTTTGTTTCCCGGGTGGCGTGAATAACTTACAGCATTTTTCTCACGGAGCTCACGGACGTCTGTGATCATCTTGGGACATGCACGTCTGTGGGCCCTGGGTTGGCGAGAGCAATGTGCGGTCCGTGTCCACGCAGCTCCCTGCGCCCTGCCCAGTGCTGCGGGTCCACACACCTGCTCCCGCTTCTGTGTTTCCGTCCTGGCCAGCAACTTTGCAAACATCGTTTCTACCATTTCGGTGGGAATTTCACAGAGATAACGTTTCAGCTCCTTTGATACTCATCCTGCTAACTTCCTCCTCCGCTCTCGGGTGTTCTCAGATGCACAGTCGAAGTCGTGACTGGCTCCTTCTCCACCTCGTACTGTTACCAGCGGGAGAGGCACTCTTTTTCCTTCTGGCTTTGCAGACTGTCACTGTGACGCTTTTGGTCAGAAGCAACCACCCACGTGAGCAAATGTTTGCACTTCTGAAAACGAGTGGATGTGGAATTTCAGAGGCTGTGTTCAGTAGCTACTGGGATGGCCTGTCCGGCGGTTTTCTCCCTGACTCGCACAGTGACGGGGCACAGGACCCTCCGGCGTCTCCGGCCCGCTGAGTAGCTGCTGTCGCTGTCTGAGCCGCGCAGTCAGGAAGCCCGAGCTGTACACCCAGCCTGTGCTCATCGGCTCTCTGCCCGGGACAGCGCCGGCTCTCCTCTCTGCCGACATAGTCACGCCTGGGCCCTTCTCTTGCGGCTTCTAGTTGCTGTTGGAGCGGATGCTGTGAGCCCTGTGGCCACCAGCAGCCCCGGGCAGGTCTGTGTCCGTCAGTCCCGGAGGGGTCAGCCCAGGGCACAGTGGCCGTCAGCCGCTCACCACCTGGCACCCCGGCTCAGGCAGGAGCTCCCTGACTGTGGTCGTGTCTCAGGCCAGGTCTGCTGTCTGGTGACAGCATGCACGGCGCTGGGAAAGCCAGGCCGAGTGTGGCATCCTTCCTTCTCAGGCCTCAGCAAGGACCATTCGAGTATGGGTCTCTTGGTGCCCTCCGTGCCCCTCCCCTCCTCTGTGTCTGGCCCGTTCCAACGAGAGGTTCTGCTCCTCTCACTGAGGGAACTTTGCAGCTTCTTCACCAAGGCCTTGGGCGCCCAGGCCTGGCTCCGCCCCTCCTGCGCCCCGTCCTGGGTGGGGAAGCCCACCCGTTCCCAGGGTGACCGTCATTTCTAGAAAGTCACCTGTGAAGTGATCTCTTCAGGTCAGGGTGTGGAGTCCTGGGGCATTTCTGCAGCGGGAGGGTCGACCACACCGGGGAGAGCAGGGAGGGAGGGAGACGGGGGTACAGGAGGGGAGGGAGCAGCCACATGCTGACCGCACCCCAGAGGGGCCAGTGTCGGGCAGGGCCGTGCATCACCGTGTGCCGTCCCCAGCTTGTGCGTCGTGGGTGGGAGGTGCTCTCGCTCGTCTCCGCTGCTCACCTGCCTCGGGGAGCAGCGTGTCTAAGCCAAGCCCCAGGGAGTGCCCTCCTGCCCAGCCCCACCTAGATGAGGCCGTCACTGGGCACTGCAGGAGGTGCTGTCCTTTCTGTCCCCCAGCTCACCACCCGTGTCTCCCAGCACCCGCATCCCATGGTGGGGGGGGGCAACTGGGAGTGGAGGGGCAGACGGGCACCAGCTCCCAAGGATGCCACTTCACACACAGGTGTGCTCAGAAGTCCTGCTAGCCAGCAGTGGGCTTCGTGGCATCAAAGAAAACCCCAATCATGGCGGCTTGAATGAAAGAGAGATTAGCTTTCTTAGGTTAAAATATCCCTGGAGAGCAGGCAAGATAGGGCTAATGTGGCGGTTTCACAATCATCTTGCACTAGACCTCTTCTGTGATACTATTCTGGCTTGCCTACTGTCACCTCATGGCCCAGAACAGATGCTGGGGCTCCAGTCATTGCATCCATGTTCCAGCTGGCAGAAAGGAAGGGGGGCAGGTGAGTACATTTCAGTCCCCAAGCCAGCTTTCCTAGCCTGCCCAGGCCTGCTCCTCCATGTCTCCACAAGCCCTGCCTGTGACCAGAGCCGGTCACGTCTCCTGCCCTGGGTCAGTAAGCTGAGCAGTGGCCGTCAGCCTCCCAGGATCCCACCCCGCAGCCTGGCCCTTCTTCCTGGCTTCCCAGGAGGAGCCTATAGTTCTCGGTGTGTCTGCCTTGCCTGGGTCTCCATGTGGACTGGGCCTTCTGTCGACCCGCCTGCCGTCACCACTGAGAATAGGGAGAGCCGGCTCGAGGACTCGGTCTGGGCCAGCGTGTTTCCAGCTCCTCCGAAGCATGAATGTCTCAGGTCCTGTGAGAGCGCCCCTCAGGGGCCACCTTTGTTCTCAGGTGTCAGACCAGGAAGTTGGAGCACAGAGAGGTTAAGCAGCTCACTCACGGTTGCACAGCCCCTGGTTTTCAGGTCTGCACTGAAGCCGCCAGCCTTTCCTTTCACAGGTGCAGAAAGACTCGGGCGGCCAAGTTCCACAGCAAAATGAGTAACAGTTTTCTCTTAACCTTGATTTTGAATTGTTTTCCAAGGAAATACATGTTTGTTGTGGAATGTTGAGAAAAATATGGAAAAGAGGGAGACCGTGATCCTGCCCCCAGGAGGCGGCCGCAGCTCCCGTCCGTCCCAGCGAAGAGACCGCAGGTCAGGGTGTGGCAGGTCCTCCTGTCTCCCTGCCTGGAGTCCCCTGCGTGCCCAGGACAGCGCGGCCCCCCAGAAATCAGCCCTGCCCTTGTTGGCCTCCGCAGACCCGGACTGGCAGGTGCACACCTGCTCCTCCCGGAATAACTAGCACCACTGCGGAGATCCAGGGGCCGTGGTGCCCGCTGGCCTTTCCCTGCACGCTGTCACGGGAGGTGGCGGGGTGCAGGCATTTTTACTGTGCGCAGATGCACTAGGTCTGGGGGGGGCACATTCACGGGAGCCCACCAAGGGTTCGCCGGCTCCGCGGGCCCTGCGCACAGGCGGGTCTTCCTGTGCTTGTTCTCGGGCCCCAGGGAGCCTGGGGCTGAGGAACGGGAAGGAGCACGTCCACAGGCTGGTGTTTGCGTGGGAGCCACACGCACGCTGCCCGCAGAGCGCCGGCGGCTTGCTTCCGAGCAGGGGCTGCGGGAGGCGCCTCAAGGTCCATACCTGTTCAACGTTTCCACAGCTTTCCGGGAGTGGGGTGACCGGCCACCCTGACTGCACGCGCGCCAGGCAGTGTGCCCAGAGAGACCCGGGGCCCCGGCGGCCTCCCCCGGGGTCGCAGCTCACCCAGCGTCCGCACGGACCCAAACGACGGCATGGGCTTTGGTGGCCGGTGTGTGTGGCTCTGGCCGTGTCATCTTGGCGGCCACACCGTAGATCCGGAACATTTCCTTCACAGTCCCCCTTGTGCTGGGGTCACACCACCGTCCTCCCCAAAGCTCTCCGTTCCATGACTCACACTTGAGAGTGTCGTATACACCCTGTGACCTTGGCTCTTTCTTCAGACTCAGCACAAAACCCGGGGGTCTGTCCAGGCCGTTCCCACCTCAGCAGCTGCCTCCTGGCCGTGGCCGGACGTGTTCCACGGTGGGGAGGGACCGCCGCTGGCATGGCCTGTTGAAGGACCTTTTGGTTGTTTCCAACTTGGACTGTTGCAAATAAAGCAGCAGTAACCGTTCACGTTCAGAGTTTCATGCGCACATAACCGCGTATTTGCTGGGGAGATGCCCAGCTCTGCCGCTGCTGGGTCTTCGTTATTTGTTTTATTTTTTTTTAAGAAACCGCCAAACATTGGAGGCGTGATTGCCCCATTTCACGTTCCCGGCAGCCACGTGTGAGAGATCCGGCTTCTCTCGCCAGCCCATGGCGCCGGCACTGTTTCCAGAACGTTTTGGCCGTCCCAATAGGTGTGTAGTGACGCCTCAGGATTTTTTTTTTTTTTTAAAGATTTTATTTATTTATTCGACAGACAGAGATCACAGGGCGCACAGAGAGGCAGGCAGATAAAGGAGGAAGCAGACTCCCTGCTGAGCAGAGAGCCCGATGTGGGGCTCGATCCCAGGACCCTGGGATCATGACCTGAGCTGAAGGCAGAGGCTTTAACCCACTGAGCCACCCAGGTGCCCCAACCTCAGGATTTTACTTGGCGTGTCCCTGGTGGTTAATCATGCTGACCGTCGTTTCTAAGTCCTTATTTTCTGTCCGCATAGTTTTCTCTTCTGTTTTTGGGAAAACGTCTGCCTGGCTTTCTAATTCGAGTGATTTCTTGCTGCTGTGGAATTCCGAGAGTTCTTGATAAATTCTCCGATTCTTCCATCGCATGTGTGGTTTGTACGTGTCTCCTCCCAGCCTGTGGTTTGTCTTTCACAGGCCAGATGTTTTAAATTGTGAGGATGTCCAGTTTACTGAAGGTTTTCCTTATGAACGGTGTTTGTGTTTGGTGTCGTAGGAGCTCTCTACGTAGCCCAAACCCTGAAGATTTTCACGTTTCTTCCAAGAGTTGATACTTACCTGTTTTATAGATAAACCTATGGTGCATTTTGAGTTCATCTTTTATAAGGTGCAAGGTTTGGGTCAAGATTTACTTCTTTGCGTGTGGACGTCCATTTGGTCGTCCAAAAGACTACCCCTTCTGCCATTGAGCTGCTGTTGCGTTTTTGTCCAGAATCATTGCCCATACTTGTGTGAGGCTGTTTCTGGGCTGTCTCGTGTGTTCCCTTCCTCCGCCAGCAGCGAACTCTCCTGATCAGAGGAGCTATGCAGTAAGTCTAACATTGGGTTGAGTGATTTTAAGAAAAATGTCTTCTAACCCATGAGCACACGTATCCCTCCGTGCACCGAGATCTTTGATTTCTTTCATGAGTGTCGCTGATACTGATGAAAGTATGTGATCGAAAATGATGAAGATGATGAGAAAACTGATCACGTTTTCAGCATACGAGTTGTGTATGTGTTTTGTTAGAATCGTATCTAGTCCTTCATTTTACCCTGTGATTATAAATGGCTCTGGATTTTAACTTTGGTCGTCACGTGCTGATTGTTAGTTTAAGATATATCTTTGTTTATTTACTTGTTTATTTTTAGAGAGAGAGAGCATCTGGGGGACCAGGGGAGGGGCAGACGGAGGGAGAGAACCTCACTGCACTGAGCGTGGAGTCTGATGTGGGGCTCGATCCTGCAACCCCAAGATCACGACCTGAGCGAAAACCAAGTCAGACGCCCAACTGACTCAGCCACCCCGGCGCTCCAATAAATAGCCTTTTTATGTTTATCTTGCATCCGATGACCTTGTGGAATTCATTTGTCCTAGGACTTTTCCTCCCCTTGGAATTTTCTGTGTAGACCATCATGTCATCTGCAAACAGGGCCAGTTTGGGTTCTTGCTTTCTGGTATTTGCCTTTTATTCCCTTTTCTTGCCCTATTGCAGTGGCTGGGTCTCTAGTGCCGCTGAAAGTCAGGGGGAAAGTGTTCCATCTTTCACCAGCACATAGGATGTTACTCTCGGTACTGCGTAGGTCTCCATCTGGTTGGGGAATTTCCCTCCCTCCCTAGTTGTCTGATCATGTTTATCAAGAATGAGTATTGGATTTTGTCAAGTGCTTTTTCTGTATCGATTGACGCGCCATGGGATTTTTTATCTGGTGGTTAATAGGGTGTTACCGTGGTGTAGGCTTTGGTGTACAGATGTGTAAGCAGACTTGCGTCTCTAGGAATGGTCATGGCATACATATGCCACTGTTCATACACTACTGAATTCTGTTTTCTGACATTTTGCAGACAATATTGAAAGACATGGCCCATACTCTTCCTTTTTTTGTAATGTCTTGGTCTGATCTTGGTATTAGGATAACACTGAATTTATAAAGTACGTTGGAAGGTGTTACCTTTTCTGTTTTCTGGAAGAGATTGTACAGAATTGCTGTTAATTCTTATTTAGATGTCTGGTAGAATTCTCCAGTGAAACCCTCTGGGCCTGGAGATTGAGTGTTCAGGAGTTTTCTGGTTAGGAACTGAATTTCTTTAGTAATTACTGGACTAACCTTATATTCTTCAGTGTCGGGTGAGGTGTGGTCATGTGTTTCGAGTAGTTCATTGATCCGAGTCGTCAAACCAGCGCGTGTCACTGTTCACAGTAATTCCTCTTTGCCTTTCCGACATCTGCGCGGCCTGTAATCGAATCACATTTCATTCCCGCATTTGTGAGCGCCGTACTCTTTCCTTCTAGACATGTGTCCATCTTATTGACATTTTTGAAGGACCAACCTCTGTTTCATTGCTCTGCTGTGTCCCGTCTCCATGCACATGGGGTGCCACATGAGCGTCATGTGTCCCCATTTGCAGACGCGGGGGTCCCGGCAGGGATGACAGGCTCGGTGACCTGGGATCTCAGTGCCAGCAGGTGGGGGAGCCCGGACCGTGTCTGAGCCCCGAGCCCGGCCCCCCAGCCTGCAGTGGGTGAGCCCACGGGCGGGAGGGCGCTTTCTCCGCAGCAGATGGGGTGACGTTCTTTCCTTCCTCTGTGGCCGCAGCGGAGGGCGTTGAGAACCGCGTCGGAGAAACTCAGAAACCGCTCGTCCTTCTCCGCCAACGTCGTGCACACTGCGCCGGGCACGCGGGTCAACAGGTACATCGGCCGCCTCCTGGAGGCGCGCCAGATGGAGCTGGAGATGGCGGACCTGGACTTCTTCACCCTGAAGTACAAGCAGCCGGAGCGCGAGCGCAAGGTGGGCAGCCGGCCTGGGGTGTGTGCGGGGAGCGGGCCCTGGCTGCGGCCCCTGCGCTTGTCCTGCTGACTCGGGGCGGCCCCCGCGTGGCTCGGGCCGCCACTGACAGCCGGGCGCGGTGTCTCCTAGTACCACCAGCTGCAGGACGACTACTTCACCTGTGCCGTGGTGCTCGCGCTCATCCTGGCCGCCGTGTTTGGCCTCGTCTACCTGCTCATCATCCCGCAGTAAGTGCGGCGGGCCCCGCGGTGGGGGGACACGGGCTGGGAGCCCCCTCTGTGTCTGCCGCCGGCTCCCCCGTGGTCCCCACTCACGGGGATGGTGCCGGCCAGCTGCCCCGCCGCCCACGTGTGTAGGGCCCTCGCTCCCGGCTTGTCCCTTGTCAGAAGAACAATTCTAAGACACCCGCCGTTCTCAGTGTTTCCATCCTCACCACGTGTACCCTCGACTCCAGGACTGATGTCGAGGGAGAAAAGGCACACAGGTTTCTGGGTGTGCATCCATTTTGGACAAGTGAAAAAGAGAAAAAAGCGGCTTCTGGAAAAGGAGGAAACTAGGAACTTAATGACATTCGGTTATCCGAAGTCAAAGTGAGCTTGGCTGGCAGTGCTTGTTTTCGGTGGGAAGACCTACTCTCCTTCCAGACAAACCACTTTCTTGACAAGACCTCCCTAGGGGAGTCGTTTCCCTTTGTGTTTCCAGAGTTTCCAGAAAGCACAGGAAGTTGCCCTGTCCCCAGACCCTGGGAACACAGTGGCCACCTGCTGGCCCTGTGTGGGGACCCAGCTTTTTCTAGAAAAGCTGCTCCCAGATGACATCCAAAGTGTGCCCAGTGGCCCCGCGCTTTGGGAGGGAGGCCCTCATGGTGCACCCAGGCGGAGAGAAGTCAGGGCGGAGACAGGAAGGGACTTGGCGGAGAGCTCGGGGGTTGGAATCACAGGCTCTCTTGGGCACGCCACTCTCGGCCCTGCCCACAGTGACCCTGTGGCTTCTGTCCTAGGAGTGTGGTCGTCCTTCTGCTGCTGGTGTTCTGCATCTGCTTCCTGGTAGCCTGTGTCCTGTACCTGCATGTCACCCGGGTCCAGGTGCGTGTGTGCGTTCGTGTGTTGTGTGCGCATGAGTCCTGTCCCAGCGTCACCCGGGTTCACTGCGTGAGCCCCGTGGAATGAGGGAGGCTGGCTGGCGGGGCCGCGTCTGCTCACTTGCAGACCAGGGACAGCGGGGTCCTCACTATCCTGTGGGAGGACGGGGATGGGGGGTAGGTAGCCCCACAGTGCCCTGGGCACCCTGGCTGGCTGCGGGTCTCGTGGGCGCCGTGTGCAGACTCCCTGCCATCTTTACTTGAGTTTTTGTTTCGAATTTCACGAGTGTGACTCTGAAAAGAACTTGGCTCTTTTACCCATAAAGTCACCTGTTGAATATTATGAAATGTACCTAAATGGGTTAAATAAAATTTCTCGTAACAAAAATGACTGCAAAGCCTCTGTGAAGAAAATGATAGAATGTACTTGAAGCCGATAAAAGAAGACCTAAATAAGTATAAATTCTGGTTATTTCTGGGATGGAAGGATTTCCTAGCACAAAAATGTCACATTGGCCGATTGTGTTCCTTTCAGCACCAGAGTCACAGTGTGGGGTACATGGTGGCAAGTGGGGTTCTTTTTAATTAAAGACCTTTGTTTTCGTTTCTTTTAACGTGGGCGGTTTGTTGACCTGGGAGAGGAAGCAGGAGCCCAGCCCAGGACTGGCGAGGAGGGGTGCTGCGCCGGGGTCCTGGCCGCTCTCAGGGTGCTCTGCACCGTCTGCCTCGTGCCTGTTCGTAAACGCCTGTTTTTACAGTAACGTGTTGGGTCGTTCAGTGTTTTCCAGGATGCCTGACCATCCAGATCCGCACCGTCTTGTGTATTTTCATTGTGGTCCTAATCTATTCCGTGGCCCAAGGCTGTGTGGTGAGCATTGCGGGAGGCAGCAGGGTGAGAGGAGTGAGATGTGGAGGGCGGTCGAGGGGGCGGCTGTCTCCTGGCGAAGGGACACCGAGCTCCTTTAACACGTGCAGATGACAGAAGCTCAGCAGAGAAGCAGGACAGGCTGGGGCAGGAGTGCCAGGAGGGAGGTGGAGGACAGAGTACCAGGAGGGAGTTCTGGGGGGAGGCGGAGCTACAGTAACAATAGGGGAGGAGCGGGGGCACCCAGAGGAGGCTGGTGGTCTGAGGAGGACGGCAGGGGGTCTCCAGCCCCTGGCCCCACCCACCCCGCTGTGAGGAGCTTGGAAGGCAGAGTAGGAGGGAGGGTCCTAGGCCCTCTTGAGGCCCTGGGGTGGGGGTAGGGGGTGTGGGTCACGTGGGGGGGGCGGGTCACTAGGGGGCAGGTCACCTGGGGGGGTCACCTGGGGGCGGCTGTCCCGAGCCAG
This sequence comes from Eira barbara, assembly GCA_020311275.1. Lineage (NCBI taxonomy): Eukaryota > Metazoa > Chordata > Mammalia > Carnivora > Mustelidae > Eira > Eira barbara. Next base: position 12,774,759 of record JAHRIG010000463.1, on the reverse strand, counting down.
GGCCTGTAGCGGGCTGGGGGTGGAGGGCGGGCTGGTCCTGAGCAGGTGTCTCTCCGCCCCTCTGTCCCCTCCAGGTGGGCTGCCTGCCCTGGGCCTGGAGCTCCAGCCCCAACGGGTCCCTGGTGGTCCTGGCGCCCGGAGGCCGGAACGCCCTGCTGCCCGCTGCACCCTGCGAGTCGGCGCCCCATGCCCTGCTGTGCGGCCTTGTGGGCACCCTCCCGCTGGCCATCTTCCTGCGGGTGTCCTCGCTGCCCAAGATGATCCTGCTGTCCGTGCTCACGGCATCCTACATCCTGGTCCTGGAGCTTAGCGGGTACACCCGGGCCTCGGGGTAGGTGCGCTCCCCCAGCGGGACACGCCTGGGTGGGGTCGTGTGCGCCCACTCGGGCGCTGCCTGCTCCGGCCCGCAGGTTGGGAAGCACCTGGGCTCTGCGGCTTCTTCGTGTGTCTGTCTGGGCCCCGGTCTCCCAGTGAGAGTGGCTCCAGCCTGGGTCCATGGCAGGTGCTGGCAAGCGTGGCGTCCAGGGCCGCACAGGGCCAGGTCTGGGGTTCTCCGTGCTGACGAGCTTCTCTTCCTTGTGCCGTGCAGGGGCGGCGCGGTCTCCGGGCGCAGCTTCGAGCCGATCGTGGCTGTCCTGCTGTTCTCCTGCACGCTGGCCCTGCACGCGCGGCAGGTGGACGTCAAGCTGCGGCTGGATTACCTGTGGGCGGCACAGGCAAGACGCGCCCTCTCCGCCCCATGGGGGCTGTGCGACAGAGGGGCCCCTCAGGAGGGGGGTAGGGCTCGTGTGGGTGGGGGAGGCAGGGCTGGGGCTCGGGAGGGGGACGGGGCTGAGGGAAGGCCGCGCTGGGCAGCTGGCGACCATCTAATGGGCCCTGCCTGACGGGCACACATGTGTGGCAGTGTTTCGAGCCATGAGCTCCCCATCCCCAGAGGCATTCTGGCCCGTGGGGCTGCGGTGCAGAGTGGCTGCACCTTCGCTGGGCTGCCTGTGACAGCGGGTCATGGGAGACTCCAGAAAACACCGATGCCTGCACCGTGCGCCCCAGATTTAGTGGATCTGTGGGTGGGGGACGGCGGGAACCTCCATCATTTCCAAGCGCGCTGGCAAATTCTGGCACCAGAGGCCTCCAGGGGGCTGAGGAGTGCAGATGGGGGAGCTGTCCCGGGTCCCTGGCCCCGGGGAGGGAGGTGACGACCATTGGAGGCTCGCTCTGCCCACCTGCCAAGTGACCGGCACCCGGGGCAATTCTGGGCCATTCTTAGGACGCGGGGCTGGTGTTTCCGGGACCCACTTGTCACCTGCTGCGTCCTCAGCCTTTGGACAGGGAGGCCATCCGGCTTTCAGGGCCAAGTTCAAACTGCGTGTGCCACATGCAAGGTTCTTGACGCTGGGCAGGTTGCTTCTGCTCAGCTCCCCCGTCTCAGCGTGGGGAGGAGGCATGCCGCAGGATGGAGGCCCGGAGAGTTAGCCCTCCAGGGTTTTCTTCTTCCGATGTATCAAGAAGCAGCTTTCCAGTGTCACGGGCACAGAATTGTGTTTGTTCTCAGGGGGGTGGGGCCTGCAGGTGGGGAGCGGCGCACGGATGCACGGGGCCCGCACCCAGCCGGCTGGGACACGGCTGAGCTGGGATGACCAGGGGTCCAGGGCAGGTGGGAGCCTCCTCACCCCGGGAGTCCCGTGTGCAGCCAGGGACCTCACGGGGGTCCAGGGCACTGGGACACCTGCGGTCCGACACTGAACAGGGGAAGCCCAGAGGATTGGGAGTGAGGTCGCCCACGCCGGGGAAGGCCGTCTGCTTCATTCAGGCAGCAGTTCAAATGCTGATCCCTCCTGAGACCAGCTCAGACCCCCAGAAACAATGTTCGCAGGCCATCTGGGCACCCTGTGGCCCAGTCCAGGTGACACGTAAACTGTTCATCCCAGGGTAGGGTACGGTCACTGTAGTTTCCCATGTGGACGGGGTTCGCGGAGGGCCTGGCGCGGGGCAGGTGGGCTTGGGTGGTGGAGCAGGCTTCGGACCCCCCCTTGCTCACCTCCAGGGTCTCCCTGCCTGCAGTGGCGGGTCCAATACTTCCTGGCAAAGACAAGTCCCGGCCAAGGACCTCAGGGCGGGAATCGTATCCAAGATCCGAAGGAAGATTCTGTTACTTTGGGCAAATGAAAGAGAGAAGACACACGTGTGTGTACGCACATGCCTGTTCTGCAGACATATGCGTATCTGCGTGTGTCTACATACACACACACGTATGCTGGGGGAGGACGTGGCTTAATACTCTGTTTTATGTGACGGCCGCCCGGGGTAGGATTCCCGCTCTACACGACTCCTTCCTGGGAAGCATGCGGTTCGGCGGTTTTCGATGTACTTACCGTGTGGGGCAGCTTTCACCGCGGGCAGCGTTAGAACACAGGGCGGCCCCAGAAAGGACCCACCCATCAGCAGTCGCTCCCTACTTCCGCCACCCCAACCCCGATCTCCTTTCTGTCCCAGTGGATGGGCTTGTTTTGGTTCTTCTCCATCCCGTGTGCTCAGTTCGTGTCGGCTCCGGGCAGTCCCCATCCCCGTGTGCCGGAGAGACCCCTGCTTCTGAGGGGCCGCCCAGCGCCGACAGGCACGTACATGGGCTCCCAGGAAGGAGGCCTGACTGCGGCCGTTTGCCAAAGTCTCATTGGGTCACAGAGAACGGCCCCTTTTGTGGGCCCTGCCGAGGGACCTGGTCTTGTCTGGCTCCGGCCGGCTGTCCAGGGTGGCCGGGATGGCTGGTGTGCAGGGACGCCCGTCCCGCGGTCAGCTGGCCCCTGCGGCCGGCTGGTGTGCAGGGACGCCCGTCCCGCGGTCAGCTGGCCCTGCGGCCGGCTGGTGTGCAGGGACGCCCGTCCCGCGGTCAGCTGGCCCTGCGGCCGGCTGGTGTGCAGGGACGCCCGTCCCGCGGTCAGCTGGCCCCTGCGGCCGGCTGGTGTGCAGGGACGCCGTCCCGCGGTCAGCTGGCCCCTGCGGATGGCTGGTGTGCAGGGACGCCGTCCCATGGTCAGCTGGGCCCTGCGGCCGGCTGGTGTGCAGGGACGCCGTCCTGCGGTCAGCTGGACCCTGCGGCTTCCGGGCTGGGCTGTGACCTGCTGCTCAGAGCTGGGAGAACAGACTCAGGAGGAGCTGGACGCGGGGATGGGGTAGGGGCCCGCGAGTCTGGCCTCCAGCTCGTTCACCAGGCACCTTCTCCGCGGCTGCCCTCCCGGACCCAGGCCGAGGTAGCCTGTGCTCTCATCTGGCCCCGCAAGCGCGTTTCCGGGCATTGGCGTCCCTTGAAATGCCGGTAAGCCTGGCACTTGACCCTGCCCTGGGGTCCTGCAGCGCCGGCACACACCTGGCTCCGCCTCCAGGCGAGCCTTCCAGAGACTTCAGTGCCGGAGAGACCATCCCCGTGTCACCGGGAAGGGTCACCTACACGCAACCCACGGACATGTTTTTCCAAGGATGCGTAACGAGAAATGCCACCTCACCTTCCCGTAAGCCCAGCAAAACAAGGCCGTTTCTACACTTCACCCGTCTGCCCTCTGGGTACCTAAACCTGTCTCGCAGGCATCACGGTGTCTCACACTGTTGTGAAATAGCCAGGCCAGAGCCGAGGGGTTGATGAATGACTGACCCTGGGTTGGCCACAAAAACCTGCTGCTCGGGCTTGCCTCTCTCTGTGTGGCCGTCACGGTGCTTTTGTTCCAGAACCGTGTTTTCTTTGGACTCCCCAGGAATTTTGATGGTAATAGGGCAGCGGATGTCTGTACCAGAGAATGCTTGACTCAGGGGGGTGGTTCCCATTGGTCCTGGTGCCGTATTGGTGGTGCCAGGTGGAGGGCAGCCCAGCGGGGGCTTACGTGTGACGTAGGAACGGTTCTACGTATTGTCGGGTTCACTTGGCCAAAATTCGGTAAGAATATTTGCATCCCCGTTCATGAGTGTTGTTGTTCTGTAGTCTTGGAGGGCAGACAGGGCTTTGAGGTCCGAGTGAAGCAGGCCTCACAAGTGGGGACTCGTGTCTTCCTTTTCGGGCGTCTGGAAGAGTCCGTAGAGTTGGTACCATTTTTTTCCTCAGATGTTTGGGGCCATGAAGCCCGTGGGCTCGGATTTATTTGTATGTATCCAGGGTGGGAAGGTTTTAACCAAAATCAGTGTTTCTAAAGGTAAAGGGCTATTAGGTTTTCCATTTCTTTCAGAGGCATCTTTGGAAATTTATATCGTTCCCTGAACGTTGTTCATTCTGTTGTCACAAAATTGTTTTTACTCTTCCTTCCTTACCCGTTTGCCATCTGTAGGATTTGTGGTGATGTCCCCTCTCTCCTGCTGATGTAGGATTGTGTAGACTCTTTTTTTTTTGATCAGCGTGACCAGAAGCTCATACATTTTACTGATCTTCTCAAGAAATAGCATTTGGCTTTACCGTTTTTCCTGTTATTTTTGAGTTTCCCGTTTCGGTGAGTTCCATTCTCATGTTTATGTTCTTCGGATGACTTTGGGTTTACTTGGCTCTTATCTTCTAGTTTCTCAAGGCGATTTGTATCTTCTCTGATTCCGGGGTTTTGTTATCCATTTTCCTCCAAGAGCTGCTTTAATCCCACGAATTTTGACATTGTATGTCATTTCATTTTCCTTTGATTCAGAGAACTTTCCGGTTTTGTGTGTGTGTGTGTGTGTGTGTGTGTGTGCGCGCGCGCACGCATGTGTGTGCGTTTAAGGTCTCCTTTGTACCAAAAGTTACGAAGAAATACATTCTTCTTTTGAAGGTTTCCCAGCGATCTTCCTGTTTTCGACTTTCTACTTAGTTACATTGTGTTCAGAGGTTGTGCCTTTTAGCCTTGAATCCTTTAAATGTCCTGAGAATTCTTATATGGTCTGTGCTCCGTTCTGTTGCTGTTGGGTGGTGGGTTTTTGAGTATCAGGCCGGCCGAGAGCATTCCTCAGTCCCCCAGGCCCTCACAGACTTTCTGCCCATCCTGCCGGTTTTTGAGAGAATCGTGTTGAAACCCCCCACTGTGCCCGTGCACGGAAGGCAAATGCCTTTTGAAACGAGCTGCGCTGCAGAGGGGACAGCTTGAAAACAGCGTGTTGCTTGCGTCTCTCATGCGGTGACAGGGCGGCGCATGTCACCTACACCAGCTCTTTCTCACCCGTACTTCGGGTTTCCAGGTTGGTAGGAAAATCTCACAAAAAGAGAATTTCAGTGGGTTTTCTCGTATTTGTTAAAAACACAGTAACACAACTTTTTCTGCTTAATTTGTAAGAAGATGGACACTTACTCAACACACGTCACATAAACCTTTGCATGTGGAGATGCATTAAAAAACAGTAATTTTTTGCTCTTCCGATGGAAATAAATGTCAGTGAATTCTAGGTCATTTGAAAGACTCTGAACTCAGAACCAAAGCTTTTGATCACAAAGCAATAAACCAAGATTCTTTGTTTTGCCAAGTTCAAGTGCCTTCACTTGCGTTGTTTTCTTTAAAGGAACCTCAACACTAACGATATTTGGGGGAGAGCAAAATTTTTAGTGCCGTCAGCAGATAAAACCGCTCCCTTAAAAATATGGACTTCCTCATCATCTCACCCTGCAGAAAGCTTCTCTTGCGTCTGTCGGTGTGCATGTGTTGAGAGGTAATGACCTGCACATGTCCTGGGAGAGGTTCCGGCTTCCTTCTGGCACCTCCCTCTCTCCCACAGCTGCAGCCTCCCTCCTGCAGAGGCCTGCTGGTCTCCACCCAGTCTTGTAGCTTCTGGGCTCCTTCTCCCGTGCCCCCTGCTGCCCGATGGCACGCTGCGAGGGGGACAGAGCCCGTCCTGTTGCCTTCCCCAGCACAGCGCCCAGGGGAGGCCCAGGGCTGCTGGCCGTGCCCCTCGTCCTGGCCACACTGTCCCCTATGCGCCAGGCTTCCTTGTCCTTGTGCCTGGCTTCTGCAGCTCTGCCGCCGGGAGTCGCCACTTCCCGCTTTAACTGGTGGGAGTTGCACTGAGTTAACAGTAGCGGACAGTTCCAGGCTTAGTAGGTAGTACACGATCCCTAACCCTTGATAAGTAAGAGTGCGATCCTGAAATGGAGCATTTTCCCTCTATTTTATGATGAGGAAGCTGGAGCCTGTCATGTGGCCATGAAGCGGGACCGGAACTGGGGAGGTTTGCCTCCAAGCCCGACAGGCAACCCTGTGTCACTGTTGCCACCACCAGAGGCCAGTGTCCCCAAGCCTGAGGCAGCCCGAGAAATGTTCTCCAAACTGCTCCTTTCACAGGTTGGGCTGGTGCCAGGTTTGGGAGCTCGGGTGAGTGACCAATGGCCATCTGGTGGTTTTGGTGTCTGAGGGCTGGCGTGGCTGCTGCAGCAGGGTGGGAGTCATTGCTGCCAGCTTCATTAGTCTGTGCAAAGGCCCTGTGGTCCAGAGGTCCGCCACCTGCCCAGCAGCATACCCTGGGAGAGCTCCCTTGGGCCGCACCACCTGCTCCGGGGAGTTTGCGCTTGGCTGAGTCCCGTTGATGCTGTATCTGTCCCAACCCCAGGTCCCTGCAGGTCTCCCTGTCTCAGGGCCCAGGATGTCAGTGGTGCTGGCAGTGCGGAGGTTCTAGAGGAAATGGGATTGGCTGCCTGGCTTTGGGCGTCCTGAGTGACTGACACAGGTGGCAGATGCCTGTGAATGTTCTGGGGCACATCGGAGGCTGCCTGGGAGAGCCTCAGGTGCTGCAGGGGTCTGGGTCCCAGAAGGCGGTGGGGAGTGTACCCTGGAAATGGGGTGAACCCCCCACTGTCTGTCCTTTGAAAGTCACAACTGATCGGGGTGGGGACTTACCCAGAAATTTGTGGCTCCTCTGGGCCCCCGGGATGTCAATGCAAGGGCTCTGCCTGGGGCGGGGTGTGGAGATGAGCCTGTGTAGACTATGGGCCGGCACCCTTGGGGTCTCGTGCGGATGATTGCAAAGAGCTGGGTGCTGTAGGAAAGCTGCACCTGTGACTGCTGTGGGGCAGATGTCATTTAAAGCCATCGGCACAGGTGCGGCACGGGCAAGTAGGGGCTTGTTTCCAAGGAGCAGGTAGGGGTCGGCAGACAGAAAATCACCAAGGGGAAATGTCAGGGGTGCGGGGTCCGAGGGTCTGACCTAAGAGGCTTCTGGCTGGGGGCAGCGCACGGTGTCGGGTGTCCCCCGGGAGTGAGGAGTTGGGGAGCCCCATCAGACGTTCCGGGGTGGAGGTCGGGCTGGACTCCTGGTTCTGCTGAGACCGGTGATGCCGAGGAACTCAGACGCCCATGTTGGCGCCCGGCTTGGGGGTCGGGGTCGGGGCCGCCTGTTCTGGGGCAGTCTGTCACAGGGGGTGCCAGGCGAGGGGAGGAAGCCGAGTGGGTAACGGAGGCTGTGCCCCCTAGGCGGAGGAGGAGAGGGACGACATGGAGAGGGTGAAGCTGGACAACAAGAGGATTCTCTTCAACCTCCTGCCGGCCCACGTCGCTCAGCACTTCCTCATGTCCAACCCCCGGAACATGGTGAGCAGGGCTCGGCCTCCCGCCCTGCCAGGCGGGGCTGCCTGCGGCTGGGCGCCCACCCGGAGGGACCCTCCCATCACGTCTCTGCTTGGAATTGCCAAGCATGGCTGCTTCTGAGCCCGAGCCGCCCCGAGGCTGAGCGGGGCCTCCTGCGTCCACCCGCCCGGGCACCAGGAGGCTCCGGGGGAGGAAGCCCTCTCTCTGGGTCCCGGGACCGAGCAGAGCACCCACCACCCTGCACGGAGGGAGAATGGGCTTCAGGAACCCGTGTTCAGGGCAGCCGGGGGTCCGAGCTTGCTGCAGAGGGAGACTGGAAGCACCCACAGAGCAGGGCTCACACACGCCAACTCAGATACAAAGAGGCTTGCTCAGCGTTTTTGATCCTAAAGGCACAGGGCGCAGGGCTCAGCCTGACCGGCTTTACCCCGAAGCTCCCAGGGCTCCTGGGGCGGCTCAGAGCCCACACATCCTCGCCCGCCGCCCCTCTCCCCTGCCCACACCTGCCGCCTGGCCCCACAACCGACCTCACCTTTGTCCCCAGGACCTGTACTACCAGTCCTACTCGCAGGTGGGCGTCATGTTCGCCTCCATCCCCAACTTTGATGACTTTTACATCGAGCTGGATGGCAACAACATGGGCGTGGAGTGCCTGCGCCTCCTGAACGAGATCATCGCTGACTTTGACGAGGTGACCGAGCCGTGGCCCCCAGCATGGCGGGTCCCCTGCACATGGACCTGAGAGGAGGCGCGTGTGTTCTGTCCCCTGGGGGGTCCAAACCGACCCTGACCACGGAGGAGGGGCCTCTGCCGCCAGCAGGCTCTGAGTTCTGGGGTGGGGGGCTGGCTTCTGTCCCCTAATTAGTAAAGGCTGGGCTTGGCTGGTGGCCTCGCCTCCAATATGGAGGGGAGGGGCGGGCAGGAGCCCGAGGTCTGCTCCTTGCCTCAGGGCATCTCCTCAGGGTGAGTCTCAGGCCGCTGCTGCAGGGCGGGGTACTCTGCATGGTCCCTCCTGGGCTCCTCTTTCCCACGCCCTTGCCGGAGCCCCTCAGATGGGCCCAGACCTTGTCCAGTGCCCACCACGTAAGAGACACACTGCTTCCCAAAACAGGCTCTCTGTCTGCCCTGGGGTTGCACCCATAGTGGCTTTTCTTGGATGTTATGTAACGTTTAACGGTTTTGTGTTTTAACCCAAGCTCATGGACAAGGACTTTTACAAAGACCTGGAGAAGATCAAGACCATCGGGAGCACCTACATGGCTGCGGTGGGGCTGGTGCCCACAACGGGATCCAAGGTGCGTGCGCTCTGGGGCTTCGCTGCTCAGGGACTGGGTCCCAGCTCTGCCCCAGACTTCTCTGGGACTCTGTGCATATTCCCTGATCTGAGCACCAGTCTGCCCTCGCATCGGGTCAGGACAGTGGCCTGTGGGCTGTCCCTTCAGGGGCCAGCTCTCTCCAGACTGTGTCGCATGGAAAGTCAGCCCCATCGCCAGTCTCAGGGGGCTTTCTCTGGCCTTGCCCTGCCCCACTGACCCTCCCTCACCAGCCCTGCCTCTTCCTCACTGGCCCTGCCCCCTCCCTACGAGCTGCACCCAGCCCTGCCAATGCAGCACCATGGAGGGTCCGCTTTCCCAAAGCAGAATTGTGAATAAAGTCCTCAGGCTGCCCCTTAAAAAAAAGGCAAGAAAAGAGAGGTAGATGTAAAAAAAAATTCAATGAATGGAAAACGGTTATAAATATGAGAGATACTAATTCAACTCTACCAATGATCACTTTAAATGTGAATGGAAATCTGCCAAGTAAAAGAGACTGACAGAGTGGCCAAAAACACAAGACCCAACTAGGTTTGCCACAAGAAACACACTTTAAATATAAAGACACAGATACCTTAAGAATATAGGATGTAGAGGGAGGTCGCATTCTAGCACTCATAAAACACAATTTAGGTGGCAATCTTAAGACAAAACAAACTTCAGATCAAGGAAAATGATCAGATACAGAGGGAGACTGCGAGATGGTAAAGGAGTCAGTGCCCTAGGGGGACGTAACAGTCTTTAACATGTACGCGCCTAACAACAACGCGTCAAAATACACAAGGCAAAGCACAGATGGGACCGTGAGGAGCGACAGATGGACCCGCTGTCATAGTTGCAGATGTCAGCAGCCCTCCCAGTCACGGGCAGATCCAGTGGGCTGCGCACCCGCGGAGGTGGTAAGGGAACAGCATCACGAAGCGCCTGCATAAAATCCGCACGTACCGGCGACTCCATGCAACAACAGCAGAGCTCACATTCTTCCTGGACTCAGGGGGACATTCACCAAGACACAGCACATGCTGGGCTGCAGGACGCACCCTAACAAGTTTAAAGCCATTGAAACCCTACAAAGTGTGTTCTCAGACTAGAATGGAATTGAACTAGAAGTTGATTGATGGGGAGATACTTGGAAAATTCCTAAATATTTGGAGGTTAAGCAACACCTGTCCAAATGACACGAGTCAAAGAAGGAATCTCAGGAGAGGTTTAAAAATGTTTTGAACTAAATAAAAATGAAAATGCAATTTATCAAGGTCTGTGGGATGCAGCAAAAGCAGCCCTTAGAGAGAAATTTATGTCACTGAAGTACTGTATTAGAAGACAAGAGCAATCCAAAACCAGTCATCTGTGCTCGTGCTGTAGGAAACTACAGCAAGAACGATAGAAACCTCCGGTAAGAACCGGGAGGAAAAAAATCAGAGCACAAATCAATGAAATTGAAAACAGGTAGGCACTAAAGAAAATCAATGATGAGGCGCCTGGGTGCCTCCATCGGTGAAGTGTCCAACTCCTGATTTTGGCTCAGGTCATGACGTCAGGGCTGTGAGGTCCAGCTCTGCGTTGGGCTCCCTGCTCAGCGTGGAGTCTTCTTGAGATTCCCTCTCTCTCTCCTGCCCCTCCCCTTGCTCGTGCTAAAAATATACAAACAAATAAATAAATAAATAAAATATTTTTAAAAAAGAAAATCAATGAAACTTAAACCAGGGCTTTTGAAAAATCAATAAAGTTGATGACCTCTGGCCGTGCTAGCCAAGAAAGGAAGAAAACACAGTCACTAATATCAGAAATGAAAGATAGGCCACTGGTACTGAACCGAAACATGAAGAAGTATGTTATGAACAGCTCCGTGCCCACCAGTGTCATAATTTCGATCAAATGGACCAATTCCCTAAAAGCCAAAATCTCAACAGGGGGAAATTAAAAATTCCCTGAAAGCCAAAACTCAAACAAGGGGAAATTAAAAATTTTAACAGGCCCATGTCCATTAAAGAAATTGAATCAATAATTAGTAACCTTCCAGAAGAGGAGTAGACCCAGACGGGTTGACTGAACATTCAAGGAAGAAATTATACCAGTTCTCTAAAATCTCTTCCAGAAAGTGGAGCTTTCTAATTCATTTCTTTCTAACTCATTCTATGAGTCCGGTATTACAATAATAAGAAAGTCAGATAAGGAAACTACAAGGAAGGAAAACCACAGGTCAGTATTTCTCATGAGTAGAGATGTGTGCGTCCTCAACAAACACTAGCAGGTTGAATCCAACATTGTATGAAAAGAACAATAGAGCACAAGGAAGTCGGGGTTGGATGTCAAGATACCAAAGCTGGAGCAACTTTTCGAAGTGAGCTCATGAAATTTACTATAGCAACCGGATAAAGAAGAGAAATCATAGGTGACCGTGTCAGTTAATTCCTGCAGAACAGTCACTTGACAACATCCAGCACCCCTTCCTGATTTTAAAAAACAGCTGTGAGCAAACTCTGCGAATAGGAACCTTGTCAACTTGGCAAGGAACATCCACAAAAGCCTGGTAGTTTTCCATCACACCTGATGAGAAACAAAGCTTCCCTCTCAGATCGGGAGCGTGCTGAGAATGCCCCTTGTCATCACACCTATGTGACCTTGGTATTGGAAGTCTTAGCCAGTGCAATAAGACAAGAAGAGGAAATAAATGTACGTAGACCGGGGAGGAAGAAATAAAACACTTTTCACAGATGACATGATTATGTAGAAAATGAAAAAGAATCCACAAAATGTCTGTGATAAGTAACCCTAAGGCGGTAGTAGAAAAAAAGATTCACAGATAAGTCAGTTCCCAATAAGCAGGTGGAATTTGAAATTAAAAACACATTGATTGTAGCCCCCGCCCCAATTAAATACTAGGTCATGTTTAACAAAGTAGCTACAACGCTGTCTCTGGGAGGAAAACAATTTTTGATGCAATAAATCAAAGATCTAGGTAAGTGAAGACGTAATGTTCCTCTGAGCGTTGGAAGACCCATGGTCTAGAGGTCAGTTGTGGCCGTCGATCTTACGGATTTACGCAGTCCCACTCCAAAGTCCAACAGGTTGTTCTGTGATGTTGACCAACTGCTCTGGAGTTTACCTGGAGGCGAAAGCCCCAGAGTAAGTTAACGCAGTACAGTAGAACAGAACGGGGTTGGAAGACTGACACTCCTGACCTTCAAGGTCAACCAGAAAGGGTGCCGTGATCGAAATAGTGTGATGCTGGGGGAGAACAAACAGCTAGATCGATGGAACAGAATAGAGCCAGACAGACCCATCAGGAGAGTCAACAGATCCCCGACGAGAGGGCAGACGGAGCAGAGGTAGCCATCAACACAGAGTGCTAGGACACCGGCACATCTGTCTGTGTAGTCGGACGTTAACGCAAGATGTGCTAAATTAACTCATAACGGATCTTGGGTCTCCGTGTAAAAGGCAGACGTGTTAGACCTAGAAGAGGGAGTAAGAGAAGATCTAGGTGACCTTGGGTTTGGTGATGAGTTTTTAGATACAACACCGAAAGCATGATCCACAGAAGAAAGCATCATTCTGCTGGATGTAATTGAGAATTTAAAATTCCGTGTGGGAGATACTATAATGAAAAGACAATCCACAGACCAAGGGAAAATCTTTGCAAACTACTATCTGATAAAGGACTGGGATCTAAAATATAAAAAGAACCCCTGGGGTACCTGGGTGGCTCAGTCGGTCAAGTGTCTGACTCCTGATCTCAGCTCAGGTTTTGATCTGAGGGTTGTGAGTTCAAGCCCCGCTTTGGGCCCCAAAACAATACCAAGAACTCTTAAAACTCAGCAATAAGAACACGAACGAGCTGATTAAAGAGTGGGCAAAAGATCTGAACAGATCTCTCCCCGAAGGAGGTACCCATGATAGGTAAGTGTAGGGAGATGCTTTGTGTCACGTGTCATCAAGGAAATGTAAATCAAGACAGCGAGACCCCACTACCCCACTGATCAGAAGGACCGACATCCAGAACCCTGGGACACCCAGCGTTGGCGAGGACCCGGAGTGACAGTAACGCCCCCCATGGCTGGCGGGGATGAAGAGTGGCACGGTGCGTCTAGAAGACAGTCTGGCCGTTTCTTACAAAATGAAACATACTCTTAACCCTGCGATCCAGCAGTCACACTCTGTGGCATTTACCCAAAGGAGCGGACAGTGTGTGGCCACACATATGTGACCTGGGTGCTTACAGCGGCTGTACTCAGGACTGCCGAAGCTTGCAAGCCACCAGTGTCTAACGCGCCATGGTCCATCCAGACAAGGAGATGCTATTCAGCGCTGAAAAGGAACGATGCGTCACACAATGGCAACACATGGAGGAAACTTAGATGTGTTTTCCGGAGGCAAGAAGCCGAACTGGAAGTGCTGATGCTATAGGATCCCAGTTATGGAACGTTCTGGAAGAGGCACAACTGTGGAGATGGTCGAAGGAAGTTGCCAGGGGGCTGGGGGAGGGGGATGAACACACGGGCATGGAGACCGGGGTGGGGGACAATGATGCTGCTCTGTGTTATGGTACAGTTGTGGGTGCACGAAATTCTGCGTTTGTGGAAACCCACAGGAGGTACACACGTACCTCCAAGCCAAGCGTGAACTGCAGTTAGTAACTGTTGTGGGTCACTGTGGGCGCTTCGGTGGTAAGGAGGGTCCTAACGCAGGAGGTGACCGGGAGGGGAACCGTGTGAGGGAGGCGGCTGACAGGACTCTTACCAAAGGAAGACAGTGGACCGTTGTCATTGTTTGGCACAAGAGAGGTCGTGTAGCAGCACAAAGCAGTGGGAGCCACAGGCTCTGTGTGAGGGGAGACCGCCCTGCTTCCCCATGCACCTCGGGCCGTGGCGCCCCCTGCCCCTGCCTGCAGGGGTGTCCAGCCCGTCGAGGGGCTGACCCTAAGCCAGCACCCAGCCTGCAGGCAGTGGGCGCATTTGTGCCTGCGGGGTCCGGTCCCTGATTCTCCCATGGGGATGGCCGGGCACCTCCCAAGCATCCCCGGCTGTCAGCCTTGCCCTCACACCCCCAAACGTGGTAACTGTCTGCTCACACACAGGCAAAGAAGTGCATCTCCTCGCACCTCAGCACGCTGGCCGACTTCGCCATCGAGATGTTTGACGTCCTGGACGAAATCAACTACCAGTCTTACAATGACTTTGTGCTCCGCGTCGGTACGTGGCTGTGGGCGGCCGCCACTTGGGCCAGCACGCTGCGCCCACCCCACCTGGGGCTGGGGGCCCGCCCGCCCCCCACCTACGCCAGGGCCCCAGGAGAGAGGGTATGGCCTTCCAGGGGTGGGCCTGGGGACACAGGGACCCTGCCTCTGAGTGCCGGCACCCCAAGGGGCACCGTCCAGCTCTCGAAACACCTCTGCGTCCACATGCGGCTGGAGGAAAATGCCCCCAGAGGTGGTTCTAGAATTCAGACGTCTAGTGTCCAGAGAAATAACTGAGAGCCGGGATGGCGCGAGGGCGGCAGCGCAACCGCGAGAGCTGGAGGCGTTCTGAGGCTCCGAGCACAGCTCTGTCTGAGGCCTGGTGCCCGCTCTGGTGCCCACCCAGCCTGTGAGCTGCGTTCTGGCTTTGTCCTCGGGCGGGAGCTCCACCATCCATGCATTGATGCGCCGGGAACAGACACTTCCTGCCCCCAGGGACCTGGTGGGGGGCGAGCCCAGGCCCTTCCGCCCAGCAGGCGGGCTCTGTCTGGCCCACGCCCTCACAGCCACGGGGTGGGGGGTGGTGTGGGGGGAGCAGCCGCTCAGGCCCCTATCGGGTCCCCAGCTCAGCCCCAGGGCCATCCCGCTGCCGGTCCTGAGGCATGGATGAGGCCAGTGGCCCCCGACATCTTTAGCACCCGTGCCTCACCAGGAAAATCTGTGCAGGGGAGCAGAACAAGGGGACACGTGATGTGGCGTCAGCAGAGTCAGGAAGCCCCGTTGTGGGATGGCTGCAGGGGTGACTGGCACTCTTCAGGCAAGTCGGGGGCCTCTGCTCCCTACTTCAGGGATCCCAGAAGACCGAACAGCTGTGGGCCCCACACCCTGAACGCCCTGCAGGGTGGCAGCCCGGGAAACCGTCAGGAGCGACTGTGCCTCCTGGAAGGGGACTGCGGGGGGACACAACTGCCGTTCCGCAGTCTGAAAGGCTTCCTGGCAGCAGGGTTGCTGGTCTAGGAAACGGGACGCTTTCTGCTCCTGGGGGCTCATGTGTAAGCAGACGCTGGGACTGGGGGCCACCTCTTCCCAATGAGGTGCGTCCCTACTTCGGGAAGGGGCCCTGGGCTAGGTGACCCCAGGAATCCATGGCCCTGAGAGGGGCATCTCCTTCCCCCGGAAGCCTTGCCGGTGATGACGGCACTCCGTGGCTGTCTTCCAGGCATCAACGTTGGCCCCGTGGTGGCCGGGGTGATCGGGGCTCGAAGGCCACAGTATGACATTTGGGGAAACACGGTCAACGTGGCCAGTCGGATGGATAGCACCGGTGTCCAGGGCAGAATCCAGGTCAGTCCGCTAGAGTTGCCTGAGGCGTGGGTGCCATCCTGCAGGTGTGAGGCAGGTGCAAGAGGCCAGGAGAGGGAGGTGGGGTGGGGGTGGGGGAGCAGCTCAGTGTCCCTCCCCCGTCTGCCTCTACCGGGCAGGGACACAAAGCCGAGGCCGCCCAGCGCAGTGTGTCTGTGCCCTGCAGGGCAGGACCCGAGACCCGGGGTGGTCTTGGTTTGGTTTGTCCTGTGGCCTTGGGGGTCGGCTCCCTCGTGGCCACATGCCGAGTCAGGGGTACGGTGAGTGCTGGCGTCCCAGCGAGCCCGTCCAGCACCCAGGACTCTGCCCACCTGCCCAGCTGCCTTACACGGAGGGGCTTCCTCGGGTTTTGAGGGTGGGTGCTGTGGGGCTGCCTGGCTGGGAGGCTGTGGGCAGCTCTGACACTCTGCAGCAGCCCCCCCCCCAAAAGGTTCTGGGATGGTGCCTGCCCTTCCCAGGCACGCACAGGTATGAGTGGCTCTCAGGACCCCCCGCTTCCAACCGCGCAAAGCCAGGTCTGCCGGGGCCCGCACTGCAACCCCTGGGGGCCTCGGGGGAGGAGGAGCCTGTTCCCTAGTGTGGCAGCGGCTGGTCTCTGGGCTCCCATTGGGCACTCTGAGCGACACTGGGTCCAGCGCTGGCCTCTCCCTCTGGCCTGATCCCTGACGAGGTCCTCCGAGACCTGCGTGTACCCCGGCGCCCGCCCGCTCTCCCAGGGCCGCGTGTTCAGTCCCCCGCCTGGTCACTGGAGGGCGCTGCCTCCCTGCCGGGTGCCTGGTGGGCCCTTGGGGTTTCGGTTAAGGTTTAATCGGCAGGTGGCTCTGCTCCCAGCGGCCCCAGCTGTAGTTCTTCCTTCGAATTTCTTGTATTATTTTGAAACAGACACGATGTTTTTACCAAATTCACCATGCGTGAGCATGCCGCTTGGAGGTGCTAAGTCACACCGCCATCCCACAGCCTGTCCTGGGACACTGGGCCTCCCCGGGGCCAAGTCACCCCCCGGGGAGACTTGGCAAAGCCCCATCCACTCTCCAGCCACTCACGTGCAAGTTCGCAGTTTCCACGATCACATTGTGGCGAGCCCCTCCCCTGCTCAGCACCAGGCCTGTCCCTTGTGGCCCCTCAGGGTCATTCTCCATGACGTGGCTGCCGCTCGAGGCCTGGCCTCCCCCGGCTGCCAGGCTGCCGGCAATGTGCCTCTCCGGTCTGTGTCCTCCGACTGTATGCAGGGCGCCCCCTTCCGCGGCCCCGCCCCTGCCTGTTGGCGGGTCCCCGTGTGGATTAAGAGCGAGGGCAGGTCCACGGGGGTACCTTGGATGACCACAGCCCCATGGGGTCCCGGGGTCCGACAAGTCCTGTGACCCCCGGGTGGCCACTCTGCACGCCGGGGTGGTCTTCCCATGCCCCCCACTGCTGCCTCCCTGAGTGTCTGTGTCTGGACTCCCCGAGGCGCAGAGCACTCAGCTGCCCCATTAACGCCCCGTGCCCCAGAGGCCCTGTGATAGGGGAGCTCTGTGCAGACGGGGCCCCTCCCCTCCATCAGACCCGGTGTCAGTGTCCGGGGTGCGTGCGCCAGGGCGGGACTGTCGTCAGCGTGGGGAAGACGCGGTCTGTCCGTTGGGGCCGCCGGTGCTGCCTACACCCTCTCCGCCCAAGGCACCGCTCCCGCCCGTGGCCCCGCCAGTGGCCCCGTACACATGCCTCCTCCTGCGTTGACAAGGAGCACGCCCCCACCCCGTGGCTCCTCTGAGGAGTCCTTCCTCTGCGTCTGGTCATTTCCTCGAAGCGCGCGCGGGCGCCGGTGTTAGCCATCCAGCTTTGCTCGTCCCGCTCCTCCGTGTCGGGGCCGCTGGTGTGTGCCTGGGTGCCCTGGGGCTTGCACCCCGGACGCGTGCTGCGTCTCTGTGTCCTGTCCAGCCTGCCACGCACCCTGGGCCCTCCCCCCTCAGAGAGCGCTGCTTTCCAGAGCCTGCCCAGGGCTAGTGGGCGGCTGGGCCCCTCGCGTCCCCTGGTGCTCTCTGATGTTGGGGACAGGTCGCAGGGGCGGAGGAGGGAGCATTCTGGCCGCCCTGCCCCCGGGATCCTCCCCTGCTGACCCCGGGGACGCTCGCCTGTTTTCCTCCGCTGCAGGTGACCGAGGAGGTTCACCGGCTGCTGCGAAAGGGCACCTACCGCTTCGTGTGCCGTGGGAAGGTCAGCGTCAAGGGCAAGGGTGAGATGCTAACGTACTTCCTGGAAGGCCGGACCGATAGAAACGGCTCCCAGGCCAGGTCCCTGAACGCAGAGCGGAAAATGTGCGCTTACGGGCGAGCTGGCCTCCAGACCAGACTGGGCACAGGCCCGCCCCCAATGGCCCCCATGGCCGGCCCCCCAGTCAGAGCCGGGCTGGGGGCTCTGCAGGGCTCGGGGCTCCCGCCGGGCCCTCACGGCCAACACCCGCCCCCCGGAGCAGCTGGGAAGGAGGCTTAGTGGAGCCCACGCTGGCTGCTGGGGGCTCCAGCAGGGACCAGCCCGGCCCACAGAGCAGGGCCTGCAGCTGGAGGTTGGGCTGCTGAAGGGGTACCATCCAGGTGTGACCCGAAGCAGCTGGGCAGTGACGGGCCGGGCGAGCCCTGCCCACCTGGGTGCTGAGGCTTTAGGGGAGCAGCCCCCTCGGTCCTCTCCTTGGTGGCCGAAGAGCAGCGGTCTGGGGTTGGCCAGCTCAGCGTCCAGCGTCAGGACCTTGCGAACATCCGCCACGGCCCCAGGCTTCGGTTCAGCGGGAGCCGTGGAGCTGTGGCCGGCAGAGCGGGAACATGCCCTGAGAAGGCCTACAGCAGCCCGGGCTCGGAGCCATGCCTCGCGCCCGTGTCAGGGCCAGAAAGCCTGGCCCCCGGGCCCAGATGGGCCGGGCCTGCAGCACGCGGTTTGGGGAGAAGCCCCGCAGCATGGAGGCGGGCTGCTGGCTTCCTTCGGGAGCCCTTTCTCGAGGGCCAGAGGCGGGTCTTCTGGAATTCTTGGGGCCCCGAGCCACGTCTCTGTGTCGTGACCAGCATCATCCCTGCTCTGCCTGCCAGTCCTGAGATGTCCCTCATCCCCTGGATGGCCTCGGCCCTACAAACCCTGGCCTCACTCGTCAGGGGAGGAGCTGAGACCGGGGCTGCTGGGCCCTTGCTGCCCCCATGTCTGGGGCTCCCGCTCTCCTCACAACAGCACAAACCTGCATGGATTTCGAAACAAGCGAACCATTGAGAGAAAGCTCCCCGCGGAGGAGGCTGCACCCCGGACGTGGGATTTCGGAGTGAGTTTGGGGGACACCTGCAGGGAGAGGCTGCAGGGGACTCTGGGGAGGCCTGGGGGTCTCCCACGCGCACAGGTGCAGACCAAGGACGCGTGGGATGTGTTACTAGGGGCGCTGGGTGGCAGCTCCGACCGCAGCTTGGCACCCAGGGGCTGGACTTACTCCGGCTGAGGCCCCGTGCATGTCCCCGCGCTGTTCTTGTGGTGGGCCCGTGAGGCATGATGTCCTCCGTGAGGCCTCAGCCCTGCCCAGCCGTGGGGCAGCCTGGTCGGCTGCCGGGCCGTGTGTGGATAGGCCAGCGATGCGGGACTCAGGATGGAGATGGGTGGGTAGACGGCCTCCCTCCTGAGAACCAGCTCTGCGCGGGGCCACCGAAGGCCATTGCTACCATCGCTACCATCGCTACTGAGAAGGACTGTGGCCCAGCCATCCCTACTCGGCCTTTAGAGAGACATGGCATGATTCCTTCAGGGGAAACCGAGTCATCTTGGGAGTCGCATGAGCATGTGGCCCGTGCGGTGTGCCAGGCTGCGAGACTACGGACCTGGCCAGGTCCTGGAACCTACTGGCGGCCGCCAAGCTTCCACCGGGGCAGTCCAGGGGGCAGGGACCACACTGAGGTTCTGACCCCGTGCTCTATTGTGTGGCAGAGGGACTTCACAGACAGAACTGAAGGTTGGGCCTTAGGCCAGGGGCAGGATCCTGAGCTCTCTGGGTGGGCCGCCTGCCTCCTTGAAGTGGATGCGGAGGCAGGGCAGTCAGGATGGCCCAAGGATGAGGTTGCTGTTTAAAGATGTGGGGACCCAACCATCAGCCATCGGGGAGAGGAGCTGGCTGCCCCTGCAGAGACACGCCGCGGACTCCTTGTCCACCCAAGTGACCCGGGGACAGGTGGACGCCAGCGAGAGTCTCCGTGGCCCCCAGCCCTGCCGGTCCCGGACCGGGGGTCCACAGGACCAGGAGCTCTGGAGTCCTGCCTTGTGCGTGACCTTAGCAGGAGGCTGTGGGACCACCCACGGCGCTGAGGCCCAGCTCCCAGGAGCACGCAACACGTCGGTCATCAGCAGTCCAGACCCTACCGTTCCCGAGGGCGCGGGAGCCACCGCAGCGTCCCTCGGAGGCGGGTGCACGATGTCTTCCTCTTTATTCGTGATGAGACTGTTGATCTTGCCTTATTTATTTTTAATCTCGTACAGTATTCACAGGCAAACGTTAGCCTTTTGAGTAGGGTTCTCTCTAAATTATCTAAGACGCTCTGTAAATAGTGCACTGTTTCAGGGGACACCTGTTCATTCCCACCAAAAATGAGAACAGACCCCCCACTCCCGTGCGCATGGCACTCTTTATCCAGATGTGTGACGTCCCTAAGGCACCACGCCCCTGCTTGGGGGAGCCTCGGCACTATAGGGGGACCCGCGTGTCCCTCGTGCACCACTTACGCCCAACCTCAGTAGTGCAGAAGGCAGCACCAAACTTCCAGGCACTTCCACGGACCGCCGAGCCTGGGGGGTCCGCTGCACGGTGTGTGTGAGCTACAGCGTGGAGCCCCCCCCCACCACCACACCAGGCCCTCCCAGGCTGCACATTAGTCAGACCCCAGAGCCACAGTGCTTCCAGACACTTCCTGTCTCCAGAGGCAATAACTAACCTGCGGAGACAAGGCCAGTCCAAAGCCAACGGTGATTCCAGCATAAGCCATGCATGCGAGTTTACCCACGTTCAACCACACCATGGGGCGGGGGGGCGACACCCCTGTGGCCGCCCAGCCCCTCCTGCAGACCTAGCTCCGGCCCCGAGTTCTGTGGGGTTTGTCGTTGGTGTCCCAGGCACAGGGAGCGGAGGGCCAGCCTCAGCCCTGTCAGTGAAGTCACCCTCGGGGCGAGAGTAGGTCTGTGCACACCTGCGACCCTTCTAACCTGTCTCAGCGCACGCACGGGGTGCAGTGAGCCTCTGGGCCAGGACACCCATTCTGCCTGGTGAGCCTGCTCCGTGTGTTGGGTTTTGGCCCCGATGGGATCCAGATGATACGAATGCCTGCTCTCGTCCCATCAGCACCCAGAAGTAGTGCGAACCCCCTCCTTTGTCCTGCTTCTGAAGAAGGAAGGGTCCTGTGGGCCTCACGCTTGTGTGTCTTGGACAGGTGGACCTGGCTTCATTCCAGCATGTGTTCCTGGGATTCCCCAAGTCTGGGGCCCCTCCCTGTGTGGCAGGCTCCGCCCATGACACGCATGCGCAGCTCATGAGGCAGGGGCTCCCTAAGTGTGCACCTGCCGCTGCGTGGGAGCTGGGCGTGGGGGATGGGGGGCGCCCAGCCATGTGGGAGCCGGGTCTCTGAGATGGTGGGCGCCCTGCA